>JAOEGS010008841.1:11310-21541 GCA_025447755.1 Corythornis vintsioides | reverse complement strand
GGGCTAGTTGAGGGTGTCCCTGCTCCCTGCAGGGGGGCTGCACTAGATGCCCTTTGGAGGCCCCTTCCAGCCCTAAATTCTACTTTATGGCCACTTGAACAGGTACAGTCAGTACAGATGATCACAGAGCTTCCCTTTTGTCTTGTTTTTGGCCAATTTTGCATCATTTCAGCACAGGGAAGTGCAGGATCCTTTGAGATGTGTGCTACACAACCACAAAAGCAAATCCCTAGTCAAGGGGGAATTCAAAATGCAGTTTTCTGCTTCATTTCAAGGTGATAAAATCCTG
The DNA here is from genome assembly GCA_025447755.1 of Corythornis vintsioides. NCBI lineage: Eukaryota > Metazoa > Chordata > Aves > Coraciiformes > Alcedinidae > Corythornis > Corythornis vintsioides. Next base: position 21,252 of record JAOEGS010008841.1, on the reverse strand, counting down.
AAGAAGCATCTAAACCCCTAATGATCCTTCATTACCAAACTCTTCAGCTGGCCTTATGATTCAAAAGTTTTATATAGTCCTAACTCCCTTATTATTTTAACTGTCCTGTCTCCTGATGTCTCAGTGTTTCATAGCATGTCAGGGGTTGGAAGGGACCTAGAAGATCATCTAGTCCAACCCCCCTGCCAGAGCAGGGGCACCTAGAAAAGTTTCAGCTCATGTTTTTACTTTCAGTGTTAAGAAGAGATAAAATATGGATATTTGCATGCTAGTGCTCTCTGATATGAAAAATAATTCTGTTTTCTCATACTAGACGCCAGGAAATGAAGTTTTCATCAAAAACTCGACAGAAAAAGCTTTTTAAAAGCAACTTTTGCTGTATCCAGGACAGAGGGGCAAAGGATACCATGTGATCCCAGAAAAGCAATAGCTTCCATTATTCCCTGTTGCCATAGGTAATAACAGCACTTCATGCTGAACGGCAGAGGCTTTGTGAGCACATTCCTCTGTGCTCACTTATTTTCCTGTCCTCGCAGTGATTACAGGGCACCCGACCTCCATGTTTATTTTTAACTCCACTTTTTTGTCTGCTCATGTCTCACATCACAAGCTGCTCTCCTGCAGCACCTCCCTTTGAGAGCACATCTGAGAGAGACACAGAGTCCCCTCCTCCCTTCCCATCGCTGCCAGTGGCACCTCCACGGCGCTCGCTCCATCCCTTGGGAAATGAGGAAAACAGGGCAGAGTTCTGTAAAATTTGATTTTTTTTTCCCTTGAAAACACATCACCAACACCCTTTGTGGTGTTTTTGGCTTTGTGGGGCAAATGGTTGGGGGTTTTTTTTATGTTAACTGCAAAATGTGCTCCCGTTGGTGTGCTCTGACATTTTGCCTCTAGGTTTTCCAACACACTTCCAACTACACGAGCTTTGCTTCTTGCTACGTGGTTTGACCTGACCAAATGTGATTGTCAGTGGAATTGCAGCAACTTGGCTTCTAGCTGGGATCATTTCTCTCTCTTCAGATTATCAAGATGACTGGAATTCATAGCCCTGTCTACAGCATAATTTGTTAAGTCTCCTTTACCAGCCATAGGATTTTGGGATGGTGTTTGTATTAAGAGCAGGCATTGTTCCAAAATCACCCATTTTACAAAGGTATGGTCACTGAATTTTAATAACATTTCTTAATTTGCACTCTCCATTGCTATCCAGCAAGGACCAAGCTTTATTCCAGTCACATTCAGAGGATACCAAGGCACAACAATGTGATAGATTCTACTACCATGTAACTTATATATCCAATTTGACTAATGCATTGCCCTCTGTAGCAGTAAATAAATGGATTTTAAGGATTAGATTTCTCTAAAGGTGTCACTGAACATTGAAAGCACAAAAGGATGGGCATAGGTGACCTTTCCAAATGTAAATTAATATAATTCACATAACACCCAACTTGACAAGGAATGAATTGGATTCTCTCCTCTCCTAGTTAACTTATAGTTTTAGAACTGTTTAAATTTTACATTTTCATCTACTGATGAGCTTCAAAAATGGAGGCAAACAGATGAAACACACAGCCAACAAACTGGGACCAAGGAGATTTTCTCTAGCTATGAAGTGCTAACAAAGAATTGCAATATATCAAATTATTAAATCATAGAATCAGGTTGGAAAAGACCTTTTAAATCACTGAGTTGAACTGCCAGACTAGGACAGCTAAGTCCACCACCATAACTATGTTTTACCACATCACCAATTGTCATTTCCACATTAGCTGGGTTAAACAGACTGAGCTGACAATTATTTTTAAGGTTTAAACCCAGGAATCAGAAAATCACCAGAAACATGAGTTGTTCTTTTTCATCACTGCTCACAACTGAGTGCACAAGTGTAAACTGATGAATAAAACTTCTTTATTTGTGTAGGAAGGAATGCACTAATTCACATGGAAGCTCTACAAAAGAACTTCTAATATCATTGTAGGTACCACCAATCATTATTTAACATGTTTAATAACATTAAATAGCCTTTCACAAAGGCTATTTTCAGTTTAATCTCCAACAGCAACAGAAATTAAAGGTGGTGGCACCCAAAAAATATCATCAAGGATATCACCTTTTTTCTTTTTTTTTTTTTAACAAATTATATACCCAGAAACATCCTGAATTATAGGAAATGGATGATTAAGAATGACTTGACCCAGAAAATAGCAAGTAATACTAAATATTTCAGTTCTTCCATTTTGCAGTGTAACTAAGTGTTCTTTTGGAATGCTGTTGGACCAGGAACTGACTGAAGCAATAGTGGATAATTTCCTACACTTTATTCTACCACATGAACTTGTGCATTTTATTTGTGGGGATGCAGTGATGGAGAGCCAGAAAGAAAAGCAATGCATGATTCCCATGGTTTTCTGGGATCATGTTTCCCCCAAATCCTTTCTGGAAGAAAGATGAGAGTCCTGCTCAACCTACAGCATCAGAAGTTCAGAAGCATCTTGGAAAAGGGATCTTCAGCCAGTGTGGCAAGAAAAAAATCCCCTGTACCTGAAAAAAACCCAATTTCTGTAGCATTTCTAATTCAGAATTACAGAATTATTTCTTTAATAATGGGCATGACAAAGCTGTGTCTCTACTGAAGGACTCCCTGAAACTTCAAGGGGGTTTTTTTGGTCTTTTGTCCATCTCTGCCATCCAAGAAAACTTCAATATACAGAAATAAAACCAAGAAGAAGCTACATGAACCCAGGAGCTGGGCTTTAAGGAAAACAGTAGATTTGGGATTTCAGGAAATTAGTAGATTTTGACAATGACAGGTTACAGAAAACTGACAGGCAGTCACTCAAGGAATTCTTTTTGAGGGATCTCAGTGCAAACAGCCCAGATCCTCTGGAAATGCTCTTGCTTCAAGGCTGACTCCAGCAAGAAAAAATGGCTATAAGTGGTAAATTCCTTTTATAACAGCTAATGGTCCTAGGGGAAAACAAACAACACCCAAAACATTGATCCCATCTACATTTTTATGGCTGTCTTGTAAATATCTGCTAGGTTCTGGAGGAGCTCAAATTTAGTTTATGCTTTGCTGGAGCATTGGTGGTGTCTTCCAATAACATAGCTCTAGATTTGATTTCCCTTATTCTCAAGGACAGGTCAAAAATGCACTGAATTAATTAGACCCAAGAGAGCTTATTTATCCACCCAAAATACCTACCATGTCTTCTTCAGATCTGTTCACCCCCTGGAGACAATGATGCTCTGACTCAACTCCAGCCCCTTGTCAGACTATTCACTTTGCAGACAGAAAAAGGAGCTAACACAACAAGAAAAAGGAGGTTTTCTGCATCCTAGTCCAGGATGGAATTGTCCCTACCAAGCTGAACAACAGGACTTAAAAATCACAATTAACAACTGAGACAGCAACCACTATTTACAAGCATGTCAAAGGTCAATTACTACTTTGAATTGCACATTCAGTTGCATGTGTTTCTTTGTCTAAAACAGAATTAATCCCACTGCTGAGGCAAATGGATTTTAATACAGAAATTTCAAGTGGAGGGACTGAAGGCTTGTCACTCTTCATAACATAAACAGATGTCAGCACACATAGACATCACTTATTAGAAGCCTTCTATCTGGGTAGCTAAATGACAGCTTCTAAAATCTCTGCCCAGTGCTTTAATATCTAGTGAGAAACGAAACTTGAAAGGGAAAAAAAAAAAAAAAAAGAAAAAAAAAAAAGAAAGAAACCCTTGTCAACAGTTTCCAAACAATTGCACACGAAATTATCTGCTTTAAAATTACATTTTGGACAATTTATGCTAAATACTGGATATGTTTTATTCAGAATAAATAATTTCTCAGTGGAGTTACCTCCTTTGGAAAATCACAAAGCATTTGAACAGCAGTGTTTGTACACTGCAAACAGCTCTAAAACTTCTCTTGAACTCCTGAGGCATTTAAAACTGAATAAACTGGAAATCAAGGCTATCTTACATAGTGTTGGGACACCAGCAAAAGTCTAACATGTTCAAGTTCTCATCATCTCCTAAATAATCAGACATTAATAAATGCTTCAGGTTTCTTACACAGCAATGTCTGTACTCCACTGATGTGAACAGAACATAAATGTTAGTGAGGAGAGCTAAAATTAATTAGAATTTTCTGAATCAATACAAGTGGAAGAGATAATACTGTGGGTCTCAGCTCTCCTCAGACTGTTTGGAAAACAGACTTTGTCTTTCCTGGAACTTCAGGGGAATCAAAATATCCCAGAAAAAAAAAAAAAAGAAATATCCTGATTCAATGCAAATGACCATAGCAAATAATCAGTGATGTAATGAAACTTCTCTGAGGAATGTTGTGAGTCATCTGAACCCAGTCAATATCAAAACCCCTTTGAAATGCCAGCCCAAAGGCAGAACTTCTTCAAAGCTGGCCTTTACAGAAATTATTTCCTACCAGGGAGAACAGGAACATTTGCTCAGTAGCTCTGTTTCTCTCCAGAGGACTTGGATGTCTCCAAAGGTCTGACCTCAAAGTCAGAAGTCTGATGGAATAGGTGGTCAAAAAGCTTCCATGGAAGACACACCTGAAGAGGAAAAGCCCCTCTGCTTTGGTGATGCTCTCCTGCAGCTTTCCAGGAGACAAACTGCTTCTCTGTCCTACCTGAAATCTGTGTCATGCAGTCCCTTGAAGAAACAAGTCCCTGCACAGCAACAGGCAGGGTGCAAAAAGATGCAGCTCCCTACCAGAGAGTGCAGGCAGCACCAGTGTTCAGGTGCCAGGGGTATCCAACTCACCCCAATGATGTCCAAAATCAGCATGTGGATGTGGGAAAATGCATCAAATGGATTAAGTTGATGCCTTTGTTCAGCAGAAAAAGCACTTCTGAGATGCTGAGGTGATCCTTTTTGTTGTATCTGCCTAGCAAATACCCAAAGGCAGCTGGTGAAATACAGATTCTCCTGCATTCTGCACTAACACTCTCCCCATGAGCCTCCAGCTCTGCTACAGCCACCATCACCCCACACCAGCAAACATGGGTATTAGGAAAAAATTTCTTCTCAGAAAGGGTTGCAAAGCACTGAAAGAAACTGCAGGGAAGTGGTGGAGTCCTCACCCTTGGAGGTATTTATGGTCCTGAGGGACATGGTTTAGTGGGAACCTGGAAGTGCTGGGTTAATGGTTTGGCTTGATTTAAAAAGTCAATTCCAACCAAAACAACTCCATAATTCCATAATGTCCTAGCACTGGTAACAAAAAATGTTAGATATTAGATATATTAGATAAATGTCTTATCTGCCCTGTATTTGGAGACAAGTTTTCCAGCTAAAATCAAGCAGAAAATAATGTTACTATCATAAAATACTTGGGTTTTTTCCCCCTTTCTTTTCAGGATAAAGCCCAGAATAAAGCTTTCTTCAAGAGAAATGAAAAAGGGAAAAACAGTAGCAGAGTTACTCCCACAGGAATAACCAGCAGCCTGGCAATCAGCACCCACTGGAGAGCCAGGTTAAAAGCTTTTTGTCTGAACTGAAGCAAACAGCAACTCAAGACTTGAAATGTCCACATGGCAGGAGAATATTTGAGCTGCAGAGCTGCTCAAGTAACAAGAGACAGGAGTATTTATGATTCAACTTGAACATGTTGAAAGAAGTATTTGCAGAAATGGTTTTTATCCTTAGGAAAGACAAAATTATCTCTAATTAGGGCAGAAAATATTTATCTTCTTTCAATACTGTGAACTGGGTAATTTTCTATTTGCAAGATTACTTGGAAATAGACAGTTTTTCTCTACAAATTCATCAAATTAGGATTAAGGTCAATCTGGTTTATCAAAAAGAAGAATAAAAGCATTCCCATTCATATTATTTTCCCCCTCCAAATTCCCTAAGAGTAGAAAGGGGTCAGGTGCAAGAATAAAGGAGAGGGTCATAAAATTCCTGAGTGTTAGCAGCTCTGAAGTTTCCACAGTTAAAGCTACACCATGAAAAGCTGAAAAGGTAAACAAAGCCAGAGGGACATGATAATCCTCAATAGTTAATGCACAGAAATGTGCTTTTGCACAGCAATAAATGCACTTTTTCCTTACCAGAAATTCATATATCTACTACTGCCAGGGGTCCTTAGAGCTGTGCTGGCTGTTCTCACAGCCTTGCTGCCTAGTTGCTGGGATCAACTCAGAATGAGGAGCAAGTTGTGCAGCTCCATCTGCTAAAATCAGAATATCACTCTTAAAAGATGCAGATAACTTCTGTGCATACAGAAACTAGTGAAGCAGAACCAAAATCTCTGACTTCCTTAAGCAAAATCCATAGAAAAGTTGGTTATCATGGTGAACAAACTTGCAGTCCCAAACCCAAATGCCTTTGTTTTCTTTCCCTTTTCCAGAACTGAAACCAATTCTGACTACTTGTCTGTTTCAGTAGCAAAAAGCTGTAAGAAAAATCAACTCAGTGAAATCCACCAAGGATACAGGGACAGAGCTGAAGTTCATTTCTATACAGTTCATCTAGAAATGTCTTTTCACCCATAGCCAAGCCTGACTTTGCTTCCAGCTCCCCTCCACTGACTGGAATTACATAATTGCTGTCAGGTAGCTGGTTGTCACAGACCAACTGTTATTCCCCTTGGCTGTCTTTTCATACATGAATCTGCAGCATCAAGGTCCTGCATCTGGGCTGGGGAAATCCCAAGCACAGATAAGAGGCTGGGGGATGTCTGGATTGAAAGCAGCTCTGTGGAGAAGGATTTTTGGGGTGCTGGTGGAGGAAAAACTGCTTGGTGTGAGCCAGCAATGTGCACTGAGCTGCATCCAAGAGACAATCTAGAACTAACAGCAGTTAAATGCTGAATAATTCACATTACAGTGTTTTTCCTACCATGGAACAGATCACCTTGAGTACCTTACACAGGACAACCAGGTGATCTGGGCCAACTGGTCTGTTCTCACAAGTAACTAGTGCTAGAACAGGTGGGAGTGGCCTCAAGCTGCACCAGGGGAGGTTGAAACTGGATATTGGGGACCAAAATTGTCACCAAAAGGGTTGTCAGGCCCTGGAACAGGCTGCCCAGGGAGGTCTCCATCCCTGGGTGTGTTTAAAAGCCACATAGATGTGGTGATTGGGGATGTGGCTCTGTGGTGGATCTGGCAGAGTAGGGTTAATGGTTGGACTGGGTGATCTTAAAGGTCTTTTCCAACCTAAATGATTCTCTCATTCTCTGATCCTATGTGTAGCTCATTTGTTTAGGTTTTTTTCACCCCCTTGGTGTCTTACCAACATGTTTGACAGCTCTGCCCAGTCGGGATGTGTCTGTCAAAACAGACTCTGGGTCCTGACAAAACAGAAAATGCAGCAGGCTTTGCCCTGAAAAAAAAACTCCACCAACTGAAATGCTGGTTTGTTTTCCCAGCTGACAGCACAGTCATTTTCTCAACAGCTCTGTTTAATAACTTGTTGGTATTAGTAGCACTCTGATTTCCAAGCTGAAGCTTTTGAAGCAGCCAGAGCAGTTTCCAGGGCACTGCCATGTCCTTCTTTTAAGAGCTGCTTATGAAGCAGATCACAAACCCCTTCTGCCTTATTTTGGGGGGGTTGAGTGGCCTCAAGGTGTGGGTCTAAGGCAAGATGCCTTCCAGCAGCCTAAGCTTTGTCACAGCACAGCCAAGACCTTGTCTGCATCAGAATCATACCCTTTTTCTTTCCTCATGGAAGCCAGAGCAGCCACATCACTATCCAGAGCAACCTTAACATCTAATATCAGAACAGACCTTCATGTGTTGTGTCTCTACAGCTGCATCTTGTTGCTAGGGTAGGCAAAACAACTGCTTTTTCTCATTTAATCTGCAGATCCATACTCACCCAAGTGGCATAGAAGCACCATGCTATGGTTTCACTGCTCCCACTGGAGCAAGAGATGAGATCCATTGCTGGTTGGCTTTAATGACTGAGCAACAGCCTTGTGCCTCACAGAAGGATGGCAGAATACATCCCTGCAACTCCTGTGCCCCTTCAGAAGCACCTCTGCTGGAGGCCAGAGTGGTGGCAAAGGGATGTCAGAGCTCTAGAAATCAAGATTTGTCCTTCCCCATGAGAATGCCAATAGGAAAATTTCAATCCAAGTCCAGAGTCTATGACCCCAATAAAGAAAATCTATTCAGTTTTCTCATCTTGCCCTGAAATGAGAGCTTAGATACCAGTAAACAGACAACATGCTAATATTCAGAATTAGCTCACTGATCAGTTGCCTCATGATTGTTTAAAAAACACTCAAATAAAACAAAGAATCAGCAGAACTAGTCACACACTGAGGGCACAAAGCCCAGTTGCATGCAGTGTGCAGGAAAACCAAGGTCTGATTCATCATGCAAATGTTCTCAAGAAGGGTTACAAGGCTAAAAAAACCCCAATACTAGTATTTCAACAGTTGTCCCCTAAAGACACTTTGCTGTTTCCATGGCAGTAGACAGCAGAACCCAATACTGGGTAGTTTTTGCATTGCTTAAAAACCAAAACCACAACAAGTGGGCAAAACAAAATAAAAACCAAAACACCAAAAAAAAACCCCAGAAAAACAAAACACAGAAACAAAAACGACCTTTCACAGGGATAAAAATTCACCCCAATCACCAAATGGAGGCATTCAGGGCTCACCAAGCTGTCAATGTATTAGAGCCAGTGTGTGAGACATTGCTGATACTATGGCAGAAGTGAAGAAACATTTTTACACCTCCCACACAGCTATGACATAGCCCTAAAAAAGAACCCAGTATGCCACAATCTATTGGACTCAGGACAAAAGTTGCTCCATTAGTCCTCTGGTGTCACATCTGAACTGCTCTGGAAAATAAAGAGCATACAGCCAGATTGCTCCATTGTAATACAGACTTCTAGCAGTTAACACCACTGTATATTTAAAATTACAATCCCAAACTAGCTGCATCTGATAGAAATAACTAGCATAAAAATATGTAGCAAAGAGTTAAAAACTTTCTGTGTCAGCAGCAATAAAAATACCTAAAAAGAAGCAAAACTTTGCTGCTTCAGACACTGGTGCAAACAACCCCAATGATATCCAGGTGGAGACTAATATAGGACAAAAATAATTAAAATAAATAAAATTACACTGTTTTTACAAGTCTGCTTAACCTCCAAGTACCTACCTCTCTAGTCAGGTTGCTCAGGTGCACTCAACTTACATTTCACATGATTGAATTTTCTTCAATTTAGCCAAAATTTGCAGCTTTTGGAATGAGCATCAGCAATTTATCAGCAATGCACCCCCCACTTCTAACCCACCTTTACACTGCTTATTCCTAACCACTCAAAGAGCAGAAAGCAGATTTCCTTACATCCCTCCCCACTCTGAAAACAAATAGCAGCTGTGAAAAGCACCAAGACTGGCTGAAGATGCTGAATTCAGATGCTGATTGAAATCAGATGTTGAATTTGTCACTGTTTAGCCATGGCAAACTTTATGTTAGCAACATAAAACCCTGGTGAACAGGGTGATGGCTGAGTGAATAATGCTGAATATAATCAACAGCCCTGCCTGAGATGGTTACTGCCTTTTTACAGATATTTTAAAGTCACAATGAGATACAAATAACCAGTAGCCACATTATCCAGCTTAACCTGCACTGATTTGAGGCCTGTGAGGCCTTTGAACTGTGCAGAGCAGGGCTGATGGGTGGGCTGGATGATCCCCAGGGGCTTTTCCCACCTGAATGACTCTGTGATTCTAGTAACTTTTAAATGTATGGAAAACCTACAGAGTCTGCTTCTCTGGTGTTAACAGAGACACACTTTTGAGACCAAAAAATATCTCAGAGTAGCAAACTGAAGAGCATGGCTAATGGGAATGGCCTTCCTTCCTTCCTTCCTTCCTTCCTTCCTTCCTTCCTTCCTTCCTTCCTTCCTTCCTTCCTTCCTTTCTTTCTTT
>JAOEGS010008838.1:31644-52858 GCA_025447755.1 Corythornis vintsioides | reverse complement strand
TCCTGCTGTGTCAGGGGGGTTGGACTAGATGATCTTCTAGGTCCCTTCCAACCCCTAATATCTGTGAATCTGTGAATGGAGTTATTACTTGGTATCTGGCAGGGGAGAGACAAAGTTGTCATTGCAGCATGCAATGGGACTTCTGCTTTTTCAAGGCACACCCTTCTAAGCAGTACTTTGCAGTTGGAGAGAAAGGAAAGAAGCCAGACCTCATCATCTATGATTATCCTTTACTGAGGCCCTACAGAATACTGCAAGGTAGTGTAAAAACCTCTATTTTTATTTTACACAAATGGGCTGGTGTTTACAGATCACAGCAAATGGAGTGGTGGGTGACTTCAGAAGTTTAGAAGGCAACCTTTTCCTTCTTCAAAGCAAAATAGTAAATGCCAGTTTCAAGCTTTTTCATTATTGCATGGGAGGAAACAGAAGAAATAGTGAACCAAGCTATTATCTAGTAAAAAAAAAAAAAAAAAAATTGCAGTGACAGTTGAGCTCCTTCTAGGTTGATTTTCCTATTACTTATTCCTCGTGTGTGTGTGTGTGCGTGTATTGGGTCTTGTATGTTCCTTCAGGTGGAACAGATGAAGCCTATGTTTTTGGTGATTTCAACAATGCTGGCACTTTTCTGGCCAGTGTTGGGAGCAGCCCTGACTACATGCTGACTATCTGGGACTGGAAACAAGAAAAGATTGTGTTGAAGTCAAAAGCTTTTTCACAGGATGTTTACAAGGTCACATTTTCAGCAACTGAAGAGCAACTAATTACATCTGGAGCAGGACACATAAGGTAGATTTACTGATTAAATTTATCACATTTAAGCTCTTTGGGACAGGGATTAAGTCTGTGTTCTGTATTTATCTGGTGTTAGATGTTAATACAGCAGACACTTAAGATATGACTTGGATGCTATTGTAATAGAAATGATACCTTTAAAATTGTAACACAACTAAACTTGCTTTAAATATTAACAGAGAAATGAGGTAAAAATCTGTGATTTGCTCTGTAGTTTTGTTGCAAGGTGGGTCTGAAATAGCAAATGGCTTCTTTAGTCACAGATGTTTAGAATACATAATTTATGGAAATCTGACAAAATATCTTATAAACTTTTTTGAGCTAAAATACTATGAATTAACTGACATAGCTTTTATAACAAGATAAACATGACCTTTCACCCAAATGTGGCCTCAAATTCCAATTTCCAGCACCTGTCTTAAATGTAATGCCTTCTGCAGACAGTGAACCATCTCTAATTGCAGTAGTCGTTAATCTTTCTGTAAAACATTTATTTGTGTTTTATACCATTAAAAATATAATGATCAGTTAGAAATAGCTATGGCTATACATGATAAAACATTTTGCTCAGTAAGATTTCATAGTCTGTGGGAGTACTTGCATGAAATTCAGACCTTAGTCCTTTGGATTTACAAAGTTAAGCATCATATACTGAAGACAGCAAGATTGAAACAGAGATCCTTAACTATGTGTATTAGTTGTAGCTGGAAAGATTTAGCTATGCATTTTACACTAGTAACTTTAAATAGTAGTTTAACCCTCATTATGCTCATTCCAAATAATTTTCCTAGCTTTTTCATAGGGGTTCTATAGAGAAGTGTTTGTCTAATTACAAAACTTGATCTCATTTTAAAAAGAAAACCCCAAGGTTTCCTGTGAAAAAGAATAAAAGAACAGGGCTTCCCTCAGAGACACCCCTGTAAGATTATTACCATCTCTGAGGGGGACTGAAGAGCGTGTTTGGGAAATAGTGTATCAGAGTGATGGTTTTCTACACTCAGGTTTTGGAAGATGGCTCTCACATTCACTGGTCTCAAGTTGCAAGGAACTTTGGGCAGGTTTGGAAAAACAGCTGTGACTGACATCATAAGTTATGTGGAGCTGCCTGATGGGAAGGTCAGTAAGAATTTGCTCTATAGTTTTGTTGCAAGGTGAGTCTGAAATAGCAAATGGCTTCTTTAGTCATAGATGTTTAGAATACATAATTTATGGAAATCTGACAAAATATGTTATAAACTTTTTTTGAGCTTACTGTAAAAACACAGAAAGGGTTAGCCCTATTCTTTAATCATTTCAGTGCATGTAAATTATGTCACATCACTAAAAAGTTGAATTCTTTTCACCCTTTACACCTTCTCTTGCAAATATCTGTACATAGCTATTGATTTCATGCTTTCACAGACAGAAGGCACAAATGTTAAGAAATGTAAGATTTTTCCCAGTACTTCTGCATGGCTCAGTGCAGATGCTTATGTGCTTATTTTAATTTGCTTTGAAGGTGATCTCTGGGACTGAGTGGGGCAACTTGTTGCTTTGGGAAGAGGGGCTCAATAAAGTAGAGCTCTGCCAAGCTGGACAGAAGCCCTGTCACAGTGGCCCTATTAACCACTTAATTCTTCTTGAAGAAGAACTTGTCACTGTTGGAAAAGATGGCTTCATTCGGGTGAGTTTGTCTTGTGCTCTGCCTTTAGGTGAGCAAATTTCTGGCCAGCAGGTAAATGTTACATATTTTCTATACAAGGTCTTATTTATTTATTTAATATAAAGAAATAAACTTATACTCTAGTAAATCAAAATAATTTCAGTGATTGTGTAATAGCTTTCTTGCCTGCATTCTAACATTTTTTCATGGGTAGTTTTGTTTAATAATTTCCAGGCCTATGAATACATTTGGTGTTATTTCAAAGGATAAACTACAGCAATATTTGAAATTCATTTTCTGAGTATTTGCTAGTTCAGATTATTATAAGGACAGAAATTAACTAGCATCTCAGAGATGCATATACTGAAATAGAGGAACAGTTAAAAGATAAAGCAGCCTGCAGCTGATGTATAATTATACAAATTCAGGTCAAAAAGTTTTTCTTATACATACCACCAGTTTCAGATCTCACCTGTAAATTACCAAGGATTTTTCAATCTCACTTGCCTGCTCTTCAAGGGAAGACATGATCTGTCTTGTGCTGATGTGTGGAAGACCCAGATAACTAATGGAAAGCTGACTGTTATAGACAGTAGAGGGTTTCAAATACCCTGGAGTTTGTGTTTTATAAATGGCTATTATCTTATTAGGAAAATTCATTTAGTTGTAAGGATGCCAGCTGATATCCTTTTTCCACAGAACAGAACATATATGTGTTAGATTTCCCCTTCTTCTGTGCTGCCCCAGTATGAGCAATGCTGAGAGGCAGGCAGATATCATTTACTCTCAGTACTTCTGAGGATGCATGTATAGCTCTGCTGGTGACAGGCCTGAATTTAAGCTCCTGTTATTTCAGAGTTGGACAGAGGGATTTTACATATACTTTGAATTGCACCCAAATGTTTTGGATAGTAGTTGCTGGTTGTCACTGTTCTAGGTTACATTCAAAGCAGCGAGGCAGATGTGACAGGTTTCATACACTACCTGTAGAATCTACACTCCCCTGCTTATAATTCAACATTATAAATTAAAATTTCCATATTAAGAATATATGAAAACATAACTGGGCCTTACAAAAACACACTTTTTTTTGTATTTTTTTTTATGGTTCTAATGCCATGAAGACATGGAAGTTGGAGACAATAGATGCTGCAGATTCTGTGGATGGCTCAGGGTTACTAGAAGTGGAGCCTATGAATGAATTTCGAGTTGGCAGCGATGTCATTCTGAGTTTCATAGCAAAAGCTGATGATTATGGACAGCCTGTTTGGTATGCTCAGGTAGGATATACTGAAGTTCCTGCATCTCTGTGGAGACAGAATGAAGGAGATTAAGTTACTGTTAAGTAGCAGCAGGAGTCCATTATAAATCAGTGTGGGGTTTTTTGGTAGAATTCAGTGTTTTCCTGAAAAATGCTATACGTGAGTGCAGTATCTTCTCTCAACAGGATTGCTAGAGAGGTGATCAATGCCCCAAGCCTGTCAATGTTTAAGAGACATTTGGACAATGCCCTTAATAATTGCTTTCACTTTTGATCATTTTTTTCAGGATACTAATGGAGCAATCTGGAAGCTGGATTTGTCTTTTTCAAATATGGTAAGTTTTCCTCTTTTCCTTTCTTCTGATTTCTTAAATTCCTTTGCAATCACTTCTTTAACTACACTGGATGCATCTTCAATGAAGATTGTATTCTATGAAGCTGTGCAGCTGAACATTTTATCATTGAAATACATATATATATATTTAAATACTTTCATAATGTTATTAATGATTGTGCAGGATTAGACAAAATAACCTGGTTTTTGATTCCTGAACTTTTTGGCTGCCAAATTCAAGTTACCTTAGAGGCATTTTATTCTCATAAACTGGTAATCAAAGTTACATGATGCATTATATGAGTTCAAGGGGTGTTGATATATCCTATCTAGATAGGTCTTTGAAACAAGCTTTACTGTTGCTTCTAAATGACATAAAGGACTGGGAAAACCAAGGAGAAGATGAAATGCATTTCACAGGTTTTATCTTACTTGTTACTAATGTTACTGCTGGAGCTATTTCTCATGGAGAAATAGATGACAGTTACAATGGGAGCATTTAAGTAAATCGAAGTAATCCCTTTGAGTGGAATAAAGTTCAGTGGCAACAGGTAAAATGATGTTCCAAGAGTTTTATGATAAATAAAAGATGCACGAAGTATACTATAAAAAGAATGAAAAAAACTTATAGATAAGCCTTGAATTCCTTGGATGTTGAAATTATTAACTAGGCAGCATAAGGCTTTTTTTACCCTCAGAGCAGGAGCTCTTTCTTAAAAATACTAATGCTAATCTTGAAATCACTTAAAGGTGTTCCCCTTTGTTTTACCATAGAATATGATGGAATTTTAAATGAACTTATGTTCCTACACTGATTTTGCTCATTCTTATGAATATTTAAATTTTTAAAATGGAAGGGAATTGCATATTGGTATCTCATGCATGCCAAATTTTGTTCACACAAACAACACCTGTCTAGATTTTTCATAGAATCATAGAATGCTAAAGGTTTTAAGGGACCTCTGGAGATTGAGTTCAACCTCCCTGCAGGACCACTCAGGGCAGGCCACACAGGAACTTATCCAGGCAGGGTTTGAAAGTTTGTAGAGAAGGAGACTCCCCAACCTCTCTGGGCAGCCTGTTCCAGGCTCTGTGACTCTCAGAGTAAATAAGTTTTTCCTCATGTTGAGGTGGAATTTCCTGTGTTCCAATTTGTGACCACTACCTCTCATCCTATGACAGATCACCACTGAAAAGAGCCTGGCCCCTTCTACTTGACACCCACCTTTCAGATATTTGTAAACATTAATAAGATCCACTCTCACTCCCCTTCTCTGGGCTAAATAGCCCCAGGGCTCTCAGCCTTTCCTCATAAGAGAGATGTTCTAGTCTCTGCATCATCCTTGTAGCCTCTGTTGGACTCTCCCTAGTATTTCCCTGTACCTCTTGGACTGGAGAGCCCAGAACTGGACACAATGCTCTGGACGTGGTTTCACTAGGGCAGAGTAGAGGGAGAGGAGAACCTCCCTCAACCTGCTGGACATGCTCTTCTACCATTGGCCTTCCTGGCCACAAGGACACACTGCTGTCCCATGGACAACTTACTGTCCACCAGGACTCCAAGGTCATTCTTCCTGGATCTGCTCTCCAGCAGGTCTACTTGACCTGTATTGGTGCATGGTGCTGTTCCTCCCCAGGTTTAGGACTCTACACTTTGAACTTCAATAGGTTCCCCTTTGCTCAGCTCTCCAACCTGTCCAGATATGGATGGATGGCAGCACAACCTTCTGGTGTACCAGCCTCTCCTCCTGGTTTCCTGTCATCAGCACCCTTGCTGAGGGTGCACTCTTGTCCCTTCATCCAGGTCATTGATGAAGATGTTGAGTTCAAGATTGGACCCCGTACTGACTCCTGGAGAACACCACTAGTTATGGGTTGCAAACTGGACTCTGTGCCACTGATCATGACCCTCTGAGTTTTACTTTTTAGCCAGTTCTGAACCCATCTCACTGCTGTAGTCATGGCTGTAATAGCTTGTAATAACAAGGTAATAACTTGTACATGCAGCTCCAGAATGTAGCACAATTTCTGTTGTTCTGTTTTGCACTGCAGAGCCATGAACCAGAGTGCTTGTGTACCTTTCACTCTGGAAGGATTGAGGCCATGAGTGTTTCTCCCATTACATACCTTATGGCCACCACTGCTCTTGACTGTGAGTACACTGTTTCCTTCCTTTCACACCACTGCAATTACAGTTTTTGAAGAGCGATGATGCTTGGTTTAGAACTATCCTCTTCTATCCTCTTTTGAACTGAAGTTGTGTCTTTGCCCTTTAAGTCACCTTACAGGCAATTGTTATTCCTGGGATCAGTTCTTTAACAGTTAAGAGAAATTATCAATGTCTTGAAACAATACATTTAGACTGCTTCAACTTAAAAGCCTGGGTTTTAGCAAGAGAAGTTCTTTCTGGGAAACTTTGCAACTTCTGTTCATTCTGAAGGAACAGCTGAAAAGATGAGACATTGGGTTTGAATAACAGCACTTGCTTTCAAGACTTTAAACTGATAAGTGGTGGGACTTGTTTTGTCAGGAATTACATATATCTTTGGCAATATATATGTCATTGTGAATATTATTTGTGGCTTTCTTAGAAAAGCCAGTAACTAACATACTCTCAATAATGGCTAATGTAATTAGAGATATATTTATTTAACTTGTATAGATACTGCAATTTAGGCCTCTCACAATAAGTTTTATCATGCTTTGACAGAACCACCACTGGCCAGAACAGTAACAATTTGGTTTACAGTTCTCAAAAAAAAAAAAAAAAAAAAAAAAAGCTACAAGGTCTTTAATTCAATTATTGTCAGCAGCATCTTGTCATTTGTCTGTGCTATACAATGTACATGACCTTCTAGCCTGAAGACAAACTCCTACCAGTTGAGCAAATTATAAGGTATATGCCAGCTGGAATGGAATTTTATGCAGACCAATATAAGTGTCTACAAATCTGTTGATTTCACCTCTGGTGAAATTGGCTTTTCTTTGAACAATCTCCCATTTTCATTTATTTCAATATTTTCCTCCCTAGGCAATCCCAGGTAGCAGTGTATTGTATTTTTCTATGTACAGATTTTTTCTTGCAGTATGCCATAGTTCTGTGATTACTTGAAAACTGCACATAGTGGTCGCATGGGACTTCTTATTATGCCTTTCAACCCCAACAACTACTGGGAGTGTGTAAATTAGAGTGAAGAAAGCTTATGTTTTGTTCATGAGCACCATACTAGCTGTGGTACTCAGTAACCATTAGTTGTTTCTTTCCAGGCAGGTGTTTGATACTCACAGAGAATAATTAATAATGTTCTATCAAAGTTCTAATTCAAATAACTAGACATTTCTCCATAGATCTTAAAATGTGATGTTGCAAGAAGTAAATTCTTACTGTCTCCTTTCCACATAGGGTCAGTGCGTATCTACGATTTCATCAGCAACAGTCAAGTGGGTGAAGCTAAGTTTACACAAGGAGGAACAGCACTAACGTGGGCACCTAGTGTTGTGAGTTTTTGTTAGTGTGTTAACAAAAATTCATAAGGGGCTTGTGAGCCTGACAGCATCAATAAAATTGGTATTAGTGAATACAGAATCTTAAAGAAGTCACTGTTAGACCATCACAGAATTTACTGTAGTATGTATATATAAGTTTGTAGAGTAGTATATATGTATATAGTATGTGTACAGTTTGACTTTACTCTGGATTATAAGGTATCCTATTTTATCTTCCTGAGATATCAAAATCTGATCTCAGTGTGCAGTCCCAGAAAGTAGTCTTAGTTTATAGCTTCTATATGCAGCTTCTAGAGCTTCTATTTAACCCCCACACAGTAATTGTCAAGTAGCATGAGTTAGTTAACACATTTTAGAAATGACAGCCCAGATAATCCACAAACATTTGGAAATAAATAATAAAAAAAATGTTGCCAGGACTGATCATTTGTGGAGCGTGGAGTCTATCACTTTTAGGCATATTTGCTAATTTTAATTAAAATAGTGTCTAGTTTTGTTCTTGAGGGAACATAGCAAGCCTGGTGGGTTAATGATAAGCTAATGTATGGAGAAAAATGATTACTTGAATTTCCAAGGTGAGGGTAACACTGGTGTACTGGTCTTTTAACTATAATTCTGGCCATGCAGACTTTTGGGGATGCTGTTAGGTAATGATTTACACATTCAAGAGGTAAGCTGACTGCCACAAGAATTTGTAAGCATTACAAAACTGACTTCAATTCAGTGTTACAGAAGTTGGTACTAAACACAAGCTGAAAAATCAAGGGAATTTTTCTGTTTAGCTGCATTTAAAATCCCATTAGATATTTAAACATAGTTTAAGGTACTCAGTTTGTGTGTGAAAATTATAATAATTATCTAAGATCATTATCTAAGAAAAATTCATCCAACGTATTTTGAAGCACCTGTATACTAGTATCTACATAGGCAGGCTAGCAACATATGGGTTAGATAAGTGTACAGTGACATGGAGTTTTTAACTGCCTAAATGTCTGGGCCCCAGTGGGTGGTGATCAGCAGCACAGAGTCTAGTTTGAGGCAGGTCTCTGGCAGTGTACCCTCGGGGTCATTGTGGCCACCATTATTCTTGATTAATTACCTGGACACTAGAGCAGACTACACCCTCAGCAAGCTTGCAGATAGGACAAAGCTGCGAGGAGTGACTGGTGCTCTAGAAGGTTGTGCTGCCAGTCAAGAGGATCTGGACAGGCTTAAGAATTGAACTGAGGAGAATCTTCTGAAATTCAACAAGGCAAAATGCAAAGTCCTGTACCTGGGTAGGAATAACTTCAGGCACCAGTACAGCCAAAGTAGTCCAACAGCATCATGGGCTGAATTAGGAATTAAAATATGCTTATAAAAATATGCTTATAAAGATACTACCATGTATAGTTAATATCAGCTAACTCTGCAACTCCAGTTAAAACAGCACCTAATGTCTTCTAATTCTTCTCTCTCACAATTTAAGCCTGAATCTGAATTGTTAGCATTGGCTTACCTACAAGGCCTGTGGGAAAGACTCCATGGCCTTCTCTTCCTAGCTCTCCTTCTTGACAACTACTTAACATGCAGTCAGCCATACCCAAGACTGTGCCCTCACCTCTTCAAAAATCATAACCACGTTTGACACCCAGTATTATATTCAGGGTAATATAGTAATTCATTTTTTAGTTCCAGATGTTCTCCCTAAGAAGCTACTGCTATGTTTGTCTATCAGTGTGATTTACCTCTTTGTCAGATGGTACAACCATGTCCATTAACATTTTCAGTCTAGTGGCATGTTAGCAGTAAAAAAATGCCCTGCAATCCAAACCAAAAGATAACCCCCAGTCCTCCTCCTCCCTTTATAGTAGCATATTAGAGAGAATAAATGACATTTCTAATGTATTAAATATTATTTGTGCTTTAGCCACAATTCCATGTAAAACGAGTTATAGGTTAACACCAGAGCATGTACTGTACAGATTCTAAGTTTGCTGGGTTTTTTTTATTTTTTTTATCCTTTATGCTTCCACTCAAAGGTAAATCCTAAAGGAGGTGTAATTGCTGTGGGGTTTGAAGATGGTGTTGTCCGCATTATTGAAGTTTACGATCCCAAAGGACTGCCCATTCTTGCAGGACAGACCAGTACAGAGAAGGCAGAGATAAATCTGAAACAAGTTTTCAAACCTCATGCTACTGCAGTTACAGCCTTGGCCTATGAAGGAAATGGACACGTGCTTGCCACAGGGGTATGCATCACTTTTTATTTTTATTAATCCACATATGTAGAGATTGCTTACAGAGATAAAGTTTGATCAGTGACAACACAGTTATTCTTGTGTGTATAATATATATATATATCCCAGCTGAGTGGGAGTGTCAATCTGCTTGAGGGTAGGGAGAATCTGCAGGGTTCTAGCCAGACTAGATTGATGGGTCCAGGACAACTGTATGAGTTTCAATAAGGGCAAGTGCTGTGTTCTGCTCTTTGGCCACAACAGCTCCAGGCAGCACTACAAGTTTGGGAAAGAGTGGGTGGAAAGCTGCTCAGCAGAAAGGGACCTGGGGGTGTTGACTGATAGCCAGCTGAATATGAGCCAGTGATGTGCCCAGGTGGCAAGGACAATAGCATTCTGGCTTGTATCAGAAATAGTGTGGCCAGCAGGGCTAGGGAAGCCCCCTGTGTACTCCATGCTGGTGAGGTTCCTCAAATACTGTGTTCACTTCTGGGCCCCTTATTACAAGAAGGACACTGAGGTACTAGAGCATGTCCAAAGAAGGTCAACAAAGCTGATGAAGTCAGAGATCAGGTCTTTTGAGGAGCAGCTGAGGCAACTGGTGGTGTTTAGCCTGGAGAAAAGGAGGCTGAGGGGACACCTTGCTCTCTAAAACTACCTGAAAGGAGGTTGTAGAGACATGAGGGTTGGACTGTTGAACCAAATAGCAAGTGATATAACAAGAGGAAATGGCCTTAAGCTGTGCCAATGGAAGTTTACTTTGGATATTAGAGGAAGAATTTATTTACTGAATGGGTTGTTAGGCACTGGAATGTCCTGCCCAGTGAAGTGGTTGAGTCCCCATTCCTGCAGGTATTTAAGAGTTGTGTGGTGCTTAGGGGTGTGGTTTAGTTGTCTTGTCAGTGTTAGGTTAATGACTGTACTCTTAAAGGTCTTTTCCAATCTAGGAAATTTTGTGATTCTGTGAGTGCAACTTGGGGTCCTGGAGCAAGGTGGGAAGGAGTTTTTTTTTCTCCCTTTAAACACAGTGGAAATCCAGTCTAAGTTTTGAGGCACTTGTACATCTCCTTGTTGAGCCACAAAACATTTAAGTATGTGTTTATGTCAAACTAGTTAGTCTTTCAAATTTATTGTCAGCTTTGATTCAGTCATCATCTTTGGATTTATTTTTTTTTTCTTCAGAGTAAGGACAAAACTGTTTTCTTTTTTGCTGTTGAAGATGAGTATGAGCCAATTGGATTCATATGTGTCCCTGGTCCTGTGCAGGCATTACAGTGGTCTCCACCTTCTCATGTGAGTCATGCCTATTTGTTCTCTTTCCTTCTCTGCAGCGTTAAAATGTCATTTTGAAAAGAACTTCCAATGAAAACAGATTAAGATCCATGACCCTAGTCATGTTCTCTAGGAGAAGACAAATGATACTCTGCTACTTTGTTCTTCATTCTGCTTCAGCATGACAGATAAGGTCTTAAGTCTTCTTTGGTAAAAGATTTATTTGAGCATTATTGCCTGTACCTCTTGCCCATACTAAGACAGGATTTTAGAAAGCTTTCAGGCCACATTAACAAAGCTTTTGGGTGCTTTTTGGAGTTCATACTCTGTGTTTGAAGTGTGTCAGTGACATATTCAGATAGATTCTTGCTGATATTTTAAGGTTTATAAAGGTAACATCTGAAATTTTGGTTGGTTTGGTGTTCTTATTTAGAAGGGACATTGTTCACTATATTTAGACACTAGCAAAGTGGCCAGCAAGGCACCTTATACTGGTGCACAGTGACAAAATGTAGCTATTATTGCTTCTTCATGAGAGCTGATAAAAATTGTGCTGGCAAAAAATTCTTGCTGGTATGAACTCTTATCTTACTGCAGAAATGACAGATCTTGATCTGATAGTTACATTTTGAGTCCTTTCCTTGAGGACAAGGTAATCCTACTTAGTAAAAAAGCACCCATCATGTCTATGATATGCTAGATTCTCTCTAAGTACTTTTGTCTACTGCTATCAGATATGAACATAGTACAAATATCTGAGTGTTACACTACTTTTTTTCTCTTTAAAAAACCCCAACACTTTGGTGATTATATACTATGCATTTAAAGAATACATTTATAAGGCTGAGATTTTATAGTCAAAATAAGCATATAATTTCTAGTTGAGGTTTCCTTAGCAACTCTCATATGCCCCCTTTGCATATTTTTAGTGATGGGTCAGATAAAATAAATTGTCTTCTACAGATCACTTAAAAAATTGAAGCTACATCCAATTTGCCTTTTTAAATCTCAAAACACTGTTACCCTTACCTTATCTATTCTTCCTACCTTCACATTTTAAAGGACCTGGTAGGTACCAGCAAAGAACAAACAAAATCAAAAGCATTTGGAAAGATTCCAAGCCCAGTCTAGAAGATATAAGGGATTTATTAGAGTAGAAATATGTGAAAATTATCAAATCAAAACCTCAGCTTCTAACTTCTGGGTTAAAGCCATCCATTTATTTATTCAAACTCCCAAAATGTCATAATACTGCTTCCAAGCTAGACAGTCAGAATGAAAGCTGTTTTGAATATGGCAAGGACTTCTTCAATTCCTTGACTGTGCCCAATGTAGAGTATAAAAGAAGCTCACTGATTTCTGATGTCCACTTAAAAAGTGTCCATTTAAATGAGCACAGGTAGAGTTAATGCCTTCTGGCTGGAGCTTGTTTTTGTGCCTGTGCATCTTCTAACTAACTTTTTCCAGTTTCTCTCAATTCTGTGTATACATCTGCCCTATGCTTGTATTTTCTGTGGTTTTGTACAGGCGAAGAGCACATTGCTGATCCTTTGTGAGAATGGCTTTGCTCTACAGGTTCTTGCCCCTGAGGAACATGATACAGCATCTACCTATCAGATCAAAAACCTGCCAACTCAGTACTTCCATTTTTATAGTATTAAATCCAAAATCAAGGTAAAGAACTCTCCTGTGGAGGAATTTCTTTTGTGTGTGTGTGTGTGCGCGCGTGTGTACCAGAGGACAAAACTACCCCAAAAGATCAATAGTTTCTGTATTGCATTATAGGATTTTTTGCTAAGGTTCTTGAAGGGGAAGGCCAGCTAGAGTCCATTAGTGGCTGAGTTTCAACATTGTAAATTACATGTTGTTGTTTCAAAGGAGTTAAAAAACTTTGGAGGAGAAATGAGAACATTCCACTGGAGATTCCCGTGAAGTCTGCTTCAACCTTGCTTAGTTGATGGAAAGCAAATTTCTTTAGATATTCTGCATATATAATGCCAGGCTCACCCTGGATTTAATTTGAGACTCCTTCAGTCAGTAATGTGTGGAGTGCCTTGGTTTCATGTTGTCTGTGTTTCTTTCCATGTAATAGCTGGAAGAGGAGATCTCCCTGAGAGAACAAAAAAAGGAGGAGAAGAGGAAAGCAAGGCTTGAATGGATAAAGCAGCAACAGGAGATGGGAAAGGAGGTAGAAGACGAACCTGAAGAGGAAGCCAAAGAAGAGCCATTGCCACCTATCTACATACCAGAAGAGCCCAGTCCCATCCTCTGTGGGTTTTATTCAGCACCAGGAAAATTTTGGCTTTCCTTGGTAAATAATTTTTTATTTTGTATTGATGGGATTTCAAGATGTGGCAACATTCCCTTCACGTCTTGGTGCCTTAGAAAACATTATTTGAAACTTGCCATCTCTAGGATGTGGAATTCCCTTTATACTTGATAGTTTCAGTGGTCTTTGTGAAGTAAACTAATAGTGTTACTCCAGATTGTGGCTTTCCGATAAATATGCTTCTTGGTGGTGCCTGGATGGGCACAAAGACTAGGCTGTTCCCTCACAAGCAGAAGGTATAATCTTAACATACTGGTAGGATTGCTTGTAATGCCAGTAATCATGATAGATTTTTCTCATAAGATCTCTAGATGTCTGGAAGTAGCATTTTCAAACCAATTCTAGATGCTTAAGAAAGGAAGAATTATTATAAAAATTGTTTTAGCTGGTCAGCTGCTTCAGTGTTCTTTTGTCACTATTTCTTTGTGTTCCTTATCCAGGGTGGGTATGACTCTGGGTTCCTCTATCACTGTGAATTCTCACATGATCAGCAAGAAGACCCTGAAAACAGGAAAGATGAACCCTTTGAAGTGATTCCTATGGAGGACACGGACAACAATCCCATCCACCAAATATCCTTCTGGTAAAGTATTGTAGTGTAGCAGATAGCTCTGTGATAATGTTGGTGAAATTGAACTTGGAAGGGAAGAAGGTACACCTTTCTTTTAATCATGCCTCAACTCCAGTATGCAAGAATTCTCTCTGGTTTTGCTGGCACTAAGTTTCACTATTCCTTATGGACATAGTTGGGTGCTGTGACAATAATTTTAAAAAGACCTTTAAATCTGAAAACATCTGATTATGATTATGTACTGATTAGGACTCAAACAACGTAGATTGTACAACTTCAGGAGAAGCATTAGAAGTATCTGCAAAATAGGATCAACAGAACAGCAGTTCTTTTTCATAGTCAGCAAAGAGAAGATACGATTAGCCTTCAAGGAGAACATGGATGGACCTGTCCTTCCCACTTGTGTAGAGAATACAAACTTCTCAGGACATTCTGTGAACTATAGGAATGAAAATGGTGAATTATTTTTAGACTCCAAATATTAGTTTCCCTGTAAGGCCAGGCATGTTCTGCTTCTAAGGAGTCAGGCTTAGTTCAGGCTTTAATCTGCAAGTGGCTGCATTCACCACCATCCATACTAAGTGGAGAGCAGGGAAGGAAATCTGATGTTCTAGATCTGAACTTGGCATCTGTGACCCTGCCCAAATCAAGGCTGAGACTAGTTCAGTGATGCACAGCAAGTGTTGGAACATTCCTGAGCAGCCAGTTAGCTGAAAAAAAAAGTGTAGCAGTATCACATATACTTTAAATGGTCCAAATACTTTTCTTCCAGCTTACAAACTTGGGAAAGCTACGTTTATGAATCTCTTTTCAAGTATGGTATTTTGAGCTATGGCCTTACTTGTTACAAGTTGTCTGCTATTCTTACTGTTTCCCGTTGCTTATTTGACAGTGCCAGCAGATTACTGATGTTCTGTGGGATGCAGGACGGTGCACTGCGCGTTTATCCTCTCCAAGACAAAAAGCTCTCAGTGAATAACCTGAAGGAATACTGGTCCTTCAATGTACATGACAACGATTATGGCCAGATCCAGGGCATCTGTTCTAGTTTTGATGATAGGTTTCTGATTACCTGTGGTGGAGATGGAAACATTTTTTCTTTCAACATCTTTTCTCCAGAGGATGTTCACAAAGAGCTGAAAGCCAAACTCCCCTCTAGGGTAAGCTGGTGCCCTCTTTCACTGAATTAGGCCTGATTACTATGAAACTACTGCAGATGGGCCAAGTGCAATTATTTGGCATTATAGATCTTCCATTTCAAAAGCTGAAGTTTCCCAAACAATTTAGAAGAATAGTTCTTGCAAAACATTCCTTAATAAATAGACACTGTGACTGCATTGTTCTTTCTCAATGTCTTGTGGTTTTCTCCAAATAAATTTAGTATATGTGATTCATATGTAGTATTCTACTAATCTTTTCCCCTCAAAGGTGTAATCATGCATGTTCCTAGAATGAAAGAACTACAAATATTTGTCATACTTTAATACCTATCTTGGATTTAATTCCAGCAAAGTGTGATTCTGCTCTGATTGGGGATTCTAGAAATAATGTTGGAGAATACCAGATGTTTAGTGAGTCTAGTACCATTCATACACCCTGCACAAGCTGGGTTTTTAAAGTTTGCAAACTAGCACAGCATGATTCTGATCTGGTTGCTCTTCTACTCCTGGATATCAGCAGCAGGGATTTTGCAAGTGTCCTGTAGTCACTGTAGGGCCTGTTTGAACAGATGACACTGGTGCTTAATAACAGTTCTACTGATAACACACAAGAAGAGAAAGTGTCAACACCCCACTGTCAACTCTCCCACTCCCCGTATTTAAAAGTCTCTTGAGTGTCCAAATTAAAAGATAACTTAAAAGAAGCAGTGAGACCTGTTGAGTAAAGAAGTGCTATTGTGCACAATTAATTTTTGAGTAGATGCACATTCAGTACAGTTTAAAGTCTTGAAAGGATCAACATAAACCAAACTAAACTTTTAAATATTTTTAATATTAGTAGATAACTATATTTTAAAAGATTCTTGATGAGGGAGACAGAGGGGAAATTGTGGTATTGGTCATTTAGTTAAATTGTTTGTGACTCATTGGAATTATTCACTAGTATAAGAAGAATATATATCACTGAGAATAGAATAAAAATTATTTTCTTAAACTACATGAATGATTGGAACCTGTGATATCAGAGCCTTGCTAGCTCTAGTATTACAAGTAGTGATTAATATACAGTTATAAAAAATATATACAGTTTTCTCAGTTTAAGTATGTAAGTAGCTCTATATAGAGATCTTTGTGGTCAATTCCTATTGTTCAGGTTAGCAACATTACTTAATGATCATCCTAATAGAGTTTTCCCCTTATTAAAACATATCTTAATTTTCTATTCTAGTTTTAAGTCACGTGGAAGATTTTTTAAACTCTATCTTCATTAAAGTTCATGAGATTCTTAAAGAATCAAATACAAATTATTTGAAGCTTGTTGAGTTAAATTACAGATCAATTTAGTATGACTGTATTCACTGTAGGGTGGTAGGTCCCCTCTTTTTTTGGAGCATGATTGCCTAGGGAAATTAGGTTTGTGCAACTGCATTGTCCATCCATTTGTCATTCTTCACAGCTAATAATTGTGAATTCATTATGCAGTCAGCAGAAGCAAACCAGAATAATTACACATATAACTTGAAATTAGTCCAGGATATGTAGTCTCTTGTCAACCTAGCAGTGAGAGTAGACAAGAGAATTTGATTTATGGGTAGAGAGAACCAAAGATGTTATGGGACAGTGTGAAGTTAGGACAAGCAATGATGTAATGGTTAATATTGATGGGGAGGATATAGGATTTATGTTCTCTTCTCCTAAGAGCTGTTCTTCATTAGTTCTTTTACATGTAAACCAACTTAATTGCTTTTTATTGTTTAAACATTATAACTTAATATATTAAGGCCTGTATAGCAATATTGATCATAAAGGCTTTGTGAAAAGCAATGGGAGCTCTGTCTTAATATTTTTTAAAGCTTTATTGTCTGTTGAAACTATTATTGCTTTTTTAAAGACATTACTTTTTTTTTACTTCTAGAGTGGTCTTGAGGAGAAGGCAGCTACTGAAGACATTCTGGATCCCAACGCCTACACGTAAGAGATGCTTGGATAATGATGTGATTTTCAGGTGTTGGTAGCTCTTTCTTAAGACTGTATATTTCTTTTTGCCCCCTAAGTGGAGGGAGAAGTTGATCACCATGTATTTGAGTCATTTCCTTGTTACATGCAAAGGTTTTTCCACATTTCCTTCTGTTTAATTTACTTTTCTGTGGCAGTAATTCAAATATGGTACTCCCAAGCTTCCTTAACTGAAGACTACAGAGACAACATAAGGTTAAAGCCCCATGATGTTATTATGACTGTGCAAATATACAGGAAGATGGTTCTTTTCTAAGTTACCTTTAGAACCATTTGGTTCACTAGGAGTTTAAGGCTGTCAAGGAGATCTAAAATCTAACATAAACTGTAATCTTTCTTCTGCTGAGATAACACCATTGTCTTTTTCATGAATTTTCAGCATTGAGGAAGACAAGCAGAAAAAGGAGTATGAGCGGATAATGAAGGAAGCTGAAGAAAGAAAAAACAAGAAGAGAAAGGAGCTAATTGCACTGAGGCATGAGTTTGTTTCTCTTCTACAAAAAAATCAGGAGTTGCCCAAGCATATGCAACTGCATAGAGAGGTACAAATGTTTTTTAAATGGGTCATTTACCTTTAGTGGCACCTCCTAAAATGTTGCTACCTGATGTGTTGGGGCCAAAGATGTCCACAACCCTTTGGATTAATGTACTTCTATGAATATATAATTTGTTTGGACTTCTGAATCACAGATGAGGACTTGCGCTGTTTAAAAATCATGTGAGAAAAGTGTGGTTCTTTGTGCAAATCTGAATAGCTCCTGAAATAAAGGATTGTGTTGATATATATGCACCTGGACAAAAATATTTATGTCACAAGGCAACGGGATGCTGGGGTTTCTGTCTGTCTGCAGCACTACATGATGAACCATAGGATCTTTGAGGATCTGAATAGGCAGATGGAACAGAGAATCCAGTTAGTACAAAAGCAGCTGGCTTGGGAGCACGAGAAACACTTGATTGGACTGCAGAAATTACAAAATCAGTAAGTACCACTTTTCTTCTACTTCTCCCTCTGACCTTACATGGAATTTACAATTAATGAAGTTGCACCTGCCACAAGAAAAAAGAATGTGTGTATTTGTTCGGTTTAAATTTTTTTTTTCCTTTAAATTTTTTTTTCCCTTATATAATTAATACTTCTGCTCTGGTGTGATTCTGTTCTTATTTTCCTTGGAACATACACAATAGTATATACTGATAGTTGGTTATGCTTACTTCTTTTGAATCTTTGGTAAAAAAATCAGGTTTTCAAATCAAGGAAGTAAGTTCATACCGAATCACTTCTGAATGAAGAAAAATGGAGTAATTGTTTGAGACTGTGTTTGCCTGAAGTTTTTCCAGTAAGTTCTGTAAGAACCAAGAAATCTTACTGAAATTTTTAAGAACTACCTGTGAAATTAACCCCTGTTTTTCAGGCATGTTGTGTGTCTGTCAGATATTTTGGTGTCATTGTTGAGACGGTGTTCCCTACACAGGTTAAAGTTATGAAACGAACTCTCTTAAGAACAGAAATTTAATCATAAGGTTCATTTTTGGTTGGTTTTTGGGTTTTTTTTTAATCTAAGTATAAAGTAAAATCTTAATTCCTAAAATTAAGTACACAATAACAAAGCCACCTTAGGCACATTGAGTTTGTGACTGGGAAAATACTTGAATTACCATGTTTTTAATCAGTCCTTAATGGAAGAAGAAAGATATCTTCAAGAAGAACTTGGTATAAATTTCAATACTAGGTGAAATCTTAATATGTTTATTCTTGAGCATCTCCATTCCTAGATTGAATAAAAGTCAATAGATGATGTCATTATGCTGTTACTTACTGACTTGTGAATTTACATGCAATGATTGTATGGTTGTATGTGCAATAAGTAAACTACATTATTCATGTCCTTTTGGTCAAAACAAAATGGTAGGTTGTACCTACTGACATCAAATTGTTATCCTCACTTGGCTTTTCAGGTTTCTGCGTTCAGTGGAATTTGACACTGTTGTTGTTCGTGCTATTCAAAGCAATTATCAGATTTCCACCTACAGACTTCTAGCAGTGTCTGAGAAATGTTATGAAGATCAACAGGCACAGAAACAACCCCAAGAAAGGGAGATCGTCACAGACACAGGGCGTATGCATTATGCTAATGATGACCATTTAAATCTTATAGTAATACAGTTTCTGTCTTTCATCTCACTTTGTTTTCCTTAGTCCAAGCTAAAGAAATTACCATTTTTTTAGGTACAAGTAAAGAAATAGAACTGTGATGTTTTTTCAGTACCTGCCATACATAGTACATTGTTTTCTGTGTTTAAATGCCAGCAATTGTCTGTCAACCCCATGGGTAGAATGACTAAGAATCAGGTCAAAGGACCAAAATATGTTCAAAACATCCACTACACTGGAACTATATTACCATCCCTGTCTGTGTTTAAAAAGCATTTAGATAGGGTACTTAAGGACATGGCTTAGTAGTGGACTTGCAGAGTGGACTCAATGATCTTTAAGGTCTTTTCCAGCCTAGATGATTCTATGATTCTATACTGATTGGCTCCAGCTCTACAGGAACCATCCCATGGGGTTTCTAGTAGTTGGGACTGCAGTGTGCTGCAGTATTTACATCTTAACATGGTTATTTTTTGGTCCAGATGCTAGAATTTTCGAGGAGGAGGAGGTGGTGACTGAAAAGCTGAAGACCTCAGAGGTCAAAAAGCCAATGACTCATTATATAAAAAGAAAACACGAGCAAATCAAAAGAAGTGTTGAGAAATCTGAAAAGGTTAAAGCTAAGATCATGAAGAGGAAGGCAGAGTGGGATGAACTGTGAGTGTCTGTACTCTTGTAGTTCTGCTTCTTGTCTGAGGTTGAATAATGTTATTTAGCTGTCATATAGCCCTGTAATCTCTCTGCCTATTTTTTTTTTTTTATATTCCTAATGGTTGTAATTGGAGTAATTGAGTTTTCATGTATCTTTATGCATCTTCAGAGAGTGTCTAAATGACTGAGGAACTCCTAGACCATGAAAGCCAACCCTGCCAGCACCACATAGAGCAGATGCTGTAGCAGCTGGATTAGGTCAGTTGTGCTAAGATCATAGCTATTATGTGACAGTTTGTGATAGGCTTTCCTGCCCCTTGCTGGTGTTTATCTTGAGAGGCAAGAAAGTGTTACAAGGTATCTTTGAGCACTCATGGAAGTACAGAAGTTCTTCATTACAAGATGAATGACAGGGGATGGGACCAATGTAGAGGCAGGATACAAGGTTTTTAAGGTTATTAAGTGTTTAACAATATAGAGAAGGATCAGGTATTCTGTGCTGCAGGGTGATGGAGTTGACACATTGCTCTCTGAGACTGAGAACAGCAAGTCCTCATTAAACCCAGAATTCAGTCTGAGTGTAAAGATTTAACCTGCCTCATGGCAGACCTGTGTTATAAGAGTTCTTGGAGGAGGAGAGGGGAGGAATGAATCTGTTATTTTCATTAAATGTGCAAGGATATCCTTCCAAAAGAAGAATTTATTTTCTGAAAGAGGTGTGTGATTCTCGATCCCTAGCTCACTTCCCAGGCCTTCTGGCACAGATCAGGTGTGCTCCATTTGTTCATTTGTATGCTTTCTATTTAAAATTCAGCTTTATTTTGTACTTATCAGATACAAAAGCAAACCTAGTGATGACTATGAGAACCCTAGAGATGTTGAGGACATCAAAGCAGCACAGGAAAATATAGGATATTATAAGCTGAAGACTGATGCTAACTACAGAGTCCCTGAACACAAGCAGATGAACACTGAGAAGAAGATGATGCAGCTTACGTCCCTGGAAGCATTGGTAGGTAAATGAATTCACTGATGTGTGTATTTCCCCCTTTTTGAGGGAGCAAGGATAGTGTATTTGTAACTGAAGAAACTTTTTTTGAAAGAAAAACAAGTAGATGTGGGAAAAGACCTTGAAGGACAGACTGTGTTGAGTCAGCTTTAGTTACAAATCAGCCTTTCTCTCCTGAGTTGTCAGTGCTTCACCAAACTCAGGCCTGAATCAATCCAGGATTCATAGATTCATAGATATTAGGGGTTGGAAGGGACCTAGAAGATCATCTAGTCCAACCCCCCTGCCCGAGC
>JAOEGS010008838.1:0-22057 GCA_025447755.1 Corythornis vintsioides | reverse complement strand
CTCCACCACCTCCCTGGGCAGCCCATTCCAATGCCTAACCACCCTCTCTGTAAAGAAATTCTTCCTGATATCTAACCCAAATTTCCCTTGGTGCAACTTGAAGCCATTGCCCTTCGTCCTGTCATCTTTAACTAGGGTGAAGAGGTCGACCCCCACCTCGACCTCTACATATGTAAGTACTATATATACCTAAGGGCTTTCTTTTTCCCACTCTTTAGCCTAACTGCTGTACCTACTTAGGCATTTGCAGTAATAAAAAAAAACCCAACCAAACAAACCAAAACCAACAAAAACCGATGATGATGACAGATTGGATTGAAGGCACTGTAGGTTCAGGTGGTGTATGCAGAATCAGTCTGTTTGTTGTTTGCTTCCCTTCCGTGACACTTCTGCTGTGCCTGGCGTTTCTTCCATGTATCACACTTTTTGTCCTCTCTCACCCAAGTTCAACATTTTCTGTCTTTATAGGCAAGAATCTCAGACCTGCAGCAGCAGCTGATGGAGCTGACAAAGGAAAACACCAGCAAGCTGCAACAGCTGAATCAGTTTCACCTTGAAAAACAGCAACTTGAATCTAAGCTGTCTTCCCCAAAGAATGACCTGCTGGTAAGCCTTTTAGCCACTGTACTGCATGCATGTTTGGGACTGTTCAGAGCTCAGTAAGGGGTCATCTGGCCCTCACCAGCTCTCTGGCCTCCCATCCTGCTGCAAACTAATTTCTAATAGAAACCACTGTGCAACAAGTCAAAATTATTCCTTTGGTATAGGGAAACAGCCAAATTAATTATTGCTTTCTGTGCTCTGTATTATGGAATAAGGCAGCCTCCTGTGACAGCCTGAGCCTCAGTTAGTGGTCCCTCACTCTGCCTTGCAAATAGTTCTGTATGAGTCATGAAACTGTCCTGCCTCTTGGAAAGTTTCACTTTGCCATTTGACATAAATTTCCACTGCTTTATTGTTTCTCTCATATAGGAGCTCTTTTTTTTCCCTTTCCTTACAGGGAGTAGAATTTCAGGGCACCCGAAGTACTGACATGAAAGAGAAGGCCAGGCTGAAGTCACAGCTCAAGCAGATGGCTCACAACACAGGCCCTGTAACAGAAGAAATCTATCTTCTGCACAGGAAAGATGGGAGCTCAAGAGAAGAGCTTGCTCTCCTTACCAGGAAAGAGGGGTTCCTCTTTCAACAACCTTCATCCCCACAGGATTCTGAGTCATCACTCCCTGTTCTTGTATCAGGAACGGTGACTAACAGGTCAAGTCTCCCTTAGACTTGGACATGGTTAACTGTGCTGATAGTTACACCTGGGAGTGTGAAATTCATTGCTTTTGACTATGCAGGGGTTTAGTTATAAAGGGTTGTTTGTTTCCCCTATCAAAATATGATGGTAGTGATAGATACAGAATAAAGTGCAAATATGACCAGGAAATGCTGTTATCAGCCCCTTGCAGAGATTTCCATTGGGCAGATACCCTCTGGGTGCAGGTGCTGTGTGCATGTCTGTGCTCCAGATGACTGGCTGTTGAAGGCTGGCCATGACAGTTTCATGTGGGCAAATACAGCTTTGGTACCTGTAGGCTCAAAATGGTCAAAGAACTTTGCCTTAAGGCTGCGTGCTGCTGTTTGCTGAACATTGGAGCAGCAATGGCACTTCTTTGCTAACTGAGCTGTTAGTCAAGGGAAGTGCTCTTTGTTTGGAGAAAGCAAAAGGGACCTCTCTCCTCAGGGCCTGCAGTGCTTAGGTGGATATGGAGCCAGTCAAAGACTTTCCCATTTGCCTCCGTTCTGGAAAAGTGCATGGCCATGTAGGACGTGGTATTTGCCTGGCAGGAGTGTGCAACAAATGTCAGCCTGTAAGGCCACTAGCTTGCACCTGCATGATCAGAGTAAGACAGTGACAGGCTCTGTATGTTTTTGGGTTTTATTCTTTTTTGCCTCTGGCAGCTGGTGTGGCAGGAGCATGTGATCATGTACAGCACTTACCCTGTCTTTACTGGAAAATCGTCCTTCAACCCCAAACTGGAGGGGTTCTTCCAGTGCAAAGTTTCTGAGGGTGCATAGGCAGGCTTAGGGTTTGTTCTAATTTTTAATTAAACAGATTGAATGATCTGTAGCTGCTCTTGCTCCTCTTCCCTGCTCCTTGCCTTTTGCCATGAGTCTTTGCTCCTCTGTCTGGTGCACGTTCTGCCAGGATCAAGCCACGTCCTGGGAGGCACAAGCACTGCCCCTGCTGGCCCAGCACAATCAAGAGAATGGTATCTGTGCATCCACCCCTCTCAGGTGGTCCTGAGGAAGGTTGCTGAGCATCCCCTGTTTCCTTAAGAGAGACAACCTCAGCCTTAATCCACAGGCCTGGATGCCGAAAGCTTTTGAAACTGGAAAAGCAGAGGATGGAGGGTGGGGGATAAGGAAAAAGAATTTGCAGAGATTTGGGTGTCCATTGGCCTCCCCCACCTCATGCAGCACTGGAGATAAATGAAAATCCCTCTAGCTGTGCTTCTCACTAGAAGTTCTATGACACTTAGCTGGCACAGGTAGCAGATGTTCTCCTGAGCTCAGCATTAAGATTTATGGTGGTGGCTATTTGTGAAACTGCAGCTGCAGGAAAATGTCACCTTTCCCCAGGTATCCTGCTTGCTGCATGTCTGTAAGTGAAAAAGAGCAGATTTATTCTGTGCGAGGATTTAGCACACGGCTGCCCCAGAAAAGCCTAAAGCCTTTATTTTAGATGTGAAAGCGTGGGTTTGTCTTTACAGATAAGCAGCTGCAGAGGGCGTGCGTGTCAAGGGTTGTTTCAGTTGAGGCAGAGTGCATAACTCCTCTCCTCCTTCACAGGAGTGTGCTCCTTCCTGTAGGGAAGAGGAAGAGATCTTTCTGACAGCATTATCTCGATCGTGGTGGTGGCGGCTCTGTTTGGGCCCAAGCCCTGCCATGTCTCTTGTGCTGCTGTTTCCATCTTGTGCTCTGATAAACAGCCATAGATTGCTGCTGCCTTGTTTCTTGGGCCCTCCTGTGACCTTGCTGAGGATGCTTTCTGTCTCCATAGCATTATAAAAGGCACATATACATCTATATACAAGTGCATAAATATATAAATAGTCGTGTTATACAAAAATAAATACCCATTCTCTTTTTCTCTTTAGAATAAGTCTTTTGCAAAAGGTAGCTTGGTCCCTAGCTGGTGGGAGAATGAGTCTCTAAGGCCCTCAGTGGTGGTGGACTGCTGTTTAAATGTCTTGGTAGATCCTGACCCAAAGATGTGATAACTGGATTCTGGGGATGGAGATCTCCTCTGGATTGGCAGCAATCTAGTCTTTCTACCTCTTCAACTGGCACTAGGCTTAGGCAGCAAGAGCTTCCTGAAAGGGAAAGGAGCAAGAAATTATTACAGTGCATACAGAAATGCTCAGGCTTTTAGAGAAGTGAGAAATGTGTCCTCTAAAACTGAGTCAATTTACAGTCCCCAACCATTAGGTGGCCTTTCCACACTGTTGCTCTACACAATGTTCAAACTGTCCTTGCACCTCAGAAACAAGCACAAACAGAGCCATCAGAAAGGCTTTCCAGTGAGATCTCCCTTCAAGATCAGCCCAGAACAATGAAATGAAGCAAGCATGGAGTTTTCCAGAGCACTGACCTTGGTGGAAGAGGGCGTCCCGTCGAGCATCCAGGCTCGGGCCTCCCACTTTGCTGCCCATTACTGCATGATGGATGCCAACAAAGTGCTCTTGAAGGTGAGGACAGTCATCTTGTGGCTGAAGAAGCTGGTGAGTGGAGTCATCTGGGAGACTGTAGAGAAAAGAGCTGTCTTCTGATCTTGAGTTTGGCAACCTGAGGAGGCAGACAAAGAGGTTTAGCCCTACTAACATAGCTTTTCCTCCTTCAAAGACATGGCCTAAGTAACATCTCAGCCAGTTGTGTCAATACAATGACACAGAGAATTCCTAAATGGGGAAGAGCAGAAACTGGGTTGGGAATGAGATGATGGGGCCTGGTATCCACAATTCCACATTTAGTGAGTGCCACAGGAACTAAGAGGAGAATGCCTCCCAGAAGCACGGGTGCTTCATGTCGAGACACAGCGAGACACAGAACACCTGCAAACAGACCGTGGCCAGATTATAGGGCAGCTGTTTGTCACCATGCAGGCATAGGTGTTAGCTTCTCTCATCCTACATTTCAGTCTCCCACTTAGGACCAGGGGAAGGAAAATCAGCCATCTCTATGATTAAACTCTCTCCTTCAATCTGTAAGACACCAAGAGAATTTCTACTACGGTCTAGTGCTTGAGCATGGATTTGCTTCCCAAGTGAAGTGGGACAGATGGGAGTGTTGGGAGGGCCAGCTTCTCTGAGCATGTGGTCTTGTAGGTCCCACTGCATCATTCCACCCTCCCCCTCCACAAGCCAAGACTAACCTAGAAGGTTGGTATTCTGGTTGGGCATTTCCATTCTGCAGCACTCTTGCCTGCAGCAAGGCATTGGTCTCCTCATGGGACTGGAAGGAGAGAGAAGGATTCTCAGCAGAGCAATAAATACCACACAGCAGTATTGAGAGGTGGGTGCTGGTATGGGAGCCTGGTGGAGCTCTTATAGACAGAAGACAGAGAAAACAATCTGTTTCTTTTGCTACAGAGGACAGTGGAACTGGGCATTAAAAAAAGAAACCACTTCTCACTTGCTGCTTAATCACAGCAGATGACAGATTATCATCTCAGCTGTGGCACCACCTTGGCCTGTGTTACTATTTACACATGGAGTCCTCAGTGTTGTCAGGCCCTGTGAGCTTTGCTCAGGAGAAAAGGAACCAATTCCTCTCAGAATAGCATTTGCTCACTGTCTCATCTGTACTTAGAGCCATCCCAAGAAACCAGCCCTTCACCAGTGCTTTGGTAACTCTCCTGTTCCTCCCATGTCTCAGACTCCATTGCAAAGGGGAAACGTATTTTAAGAAGCCAGTTTCAACATGCTGCAAAGGATGCCAGTCATGTCTGGAGAAGCCCTCTCACTACAACATGGCGTCCAGCACATGTCAAACCAACTTTTAACCACAGCTGTGGACATACCGGTGGCACTTCATCTGGACTGTAATCTCGGGGGCTTGCATAGCCCACTCCTGCAGCGGGGCAGATGCTGTTCAGATGTGCCCCGCTGGTGTAGGGCTGCCCGTTAATGTAGGGATGGCCATTGGCACGAGTTGCAGAGATGCCCCTCAGGGGTACCATGGTGTATTGGCAGGATGATACCAGCAGCCCAGCTCCTGGGAAGCCCATGTCAATGGTTTGCTCTGCAGAGGGAATAAAAAGGAAGTCAATAAAATAAAAAGTCAATAAAAAAGAGGCCAAAATCAAAGGTAAGTTGTGGTTTCTGAAGCTCAGCAGGGATGCTAGGCTGTGCAATCAGGCATCTGTTTTGGTAGCCAAACCTCACTTGGAAACAAACGGTGGAAGGGGGACCCTACACAAAAGGAAAGGGAGTGCTCCTTTTTCCCCCATTCTCATCTCAGGGTTCTTTCTCAGCAAGGTAAGTGGGCCAAGGGACAAACAGTGGCTTTGTCTTTATGGGGTACCACAGGACATTTGAGAGTTGTCCTCTGCCACCCCTCTCCCTGCTTCCCAGAATGCGCAGCCCTCACCTTCTGGGTGTTAGACCCAACTACATTCAGGGTCAGATCTAACGCACAGAGCAGAGCACATCTTTTAAATCAGCCTCAAGAAAGAACCCTTACTCTGTTTGGACCAGGCTCTCCAAAGGCAAAAGGGGATGAAGGCCACGATGAGGAGTACGATAGAGCCCAGCACAACACCTACAATCAAGTACGGCAAGTCGCTGGACCGGGCCACCATGGCTCCTGTCCCCAGGCCACTGTGCCCACCACTGAGTGGGGGATGCTGCTGGGGAGGCACCGTGGAGGGTGGAAGACGACCTGGAAGACCAAGAGACTTCCGAGCTGTGAAGGGAAGAGAGAGAGTGCATTAGACACAGACATAGCAGCTTGCTCTGGGCATGTCTGTGCTGCTATGGAGTGGACAGACTGCTGTGGTGGCTTTAAACAAGTGCCTCTGAATGACACAGGATTTCCTAGGCTGATGCATATTGCAGTACAGCCAAGTCCTCCATGCTTGGCTTACAGAACTGGCAGACCACTGGGCTGCTAAAGCAAAAGGAATAAGGAAAACCAATTCTCTAGAACACACACTTGGACTTAATGCTGTTCCTATCATGATGGTGTCACTGCTTGGAAGACAACATGGGACTAGCTCATAACCAAACACAGGAGTTTTCCTCACAGAGAGGGAAAAAGCCATTCTGGTTCCAGTCGCTATCTACATGAAATACTTACTTATGAAAACAGAAGGTAATTATTCTGATAGAAACAGTGATACACTCTGCACATGGAGTCTACAATTACTGGTATGGATGTATACATGTACTGAGCAACAGCATCAGCAAACCTGTGCCTCTCCTTTCCCCACTGCTGCCTCCATCATCACCTTGCCTGAGCTTGGATGACACACACTTGGATGACAGGGATGGTGCCTGCCTTGCTGTGCTCTGACAGCTGCCAGCAGGGAAGGCATCGGGCTGAGCTCAAACAGGCTCCCCATGAAGCTGCTCACCTTTGGTTTCACAGATCATCACGTTGCTGAACTCGCTTTCACCACCCTCATTGAAGCACTGCATCTTGATGTCATAGGAGGTCTCGGGCTGCAGGTGGCTGATGGAGTGCCAATACCGATCTCCTGAGGAGGGAACAAACACACGCTGCCGTTGGCTTCCTCGGGAAGCATGCAGCTGCCTAGCTCTGCAGCAGTGCTGGGTAACACAGGCCTAAGGCAGCAGCCACTGCCTTTTGTGCACAGGGCTCCTGCTGGCTGTATGCTCTTCCAGGAGAAACAAGCAGCTGAGACCAGTTGCTCAGTATGTCCTACCTTCCACCACATCCTTCTTGTAGTCGCTGTCGTTGTCACTGTCAGTAGGGCGGTAGTAGATGTAAAAACCATGGATGGGAGTGTTGTTGTTGCTGGCTGGGATATACTGCAGAGAAGGGGAGGGAGAGCAGAAATTATCAGAGATGTGTGTATGCAAGGATCAGTGTGGATACATGGGATGGGACAGGGGGATCTTCTGTGTTGTCACTGTTTTTCACTGCACAGTAATGATTTTCCTTCTGAAAGCTCAAGTGCTATTTTGTACTATCAAACCTTGCTTCTCTCAGTTAATGGACAAGCCAGAGTCTAGTCCTGTCACCCCAAGCATCCAGTACTCTGCTCCCTCTCAGTAGCCACAGCTAATGCTTCAGAGGAAAAACTGCCTTATCAACAGGCACTCAGCTGGGCAAAGGCAAGCATAGCTGCACGCTGACTGGTAGGCTCATGGCTTCCAAATTGTGTCTTGCCATGAACCGATAACTGCAGGAGTCTTGTGTTTCTTAAGGCAGCTCTGTTCCTCTCCCATCCAAGCTGTCCCAGCTCCGTGTGTTCTTGCTGTCTTTCACCCAGTATTTTATCAGCTCCTGTTTATAAACAGCAGTGCTCATCCTGCCTTGAAGCAATTTCTGGCTAGAAGCAGCTAAGAGAGAAGAGGACAATCCATCCCTCTGAATATGCTCTAAACTCTTGGAAACACTTGGACTGGAGAGTGTAGCTTGTGATCCACTCCTAAAAATCAACTGGGCTGAACTGCTGTAAATGATTATCAGCACTTGGGACTGCTACCCAGCAAGACTGAAGGGAATATCTGCTGAAAACTACCAGGACAAACAGAGGTGCTAATAGACTCCAGCAATCTGGCCAGGAAGGCAAGCAGGCGTCTCATGCATTGTTGAACTGTGCTTGTTGAACAAAACGGTCAAGACCCTG
This sequence comes from Corythornis vintsioides, assembly GCA_025447755.1. Taxonomy (NCBI): domain Eukaryota; kingdom Metazoa; phylum Chordata; class Aves; order Coraciiformes; family Alcedinidae; genus Corythornis; species Corythornis vintsioides. The sequence goes on along the minus strand of JAOEGS010008838.1, from coordinate 14,196 downwards.
GGAACTGTTCACTGAAATTCTTCCTGTTGGACTGAGACAGAAAGTGTTTCCTAGGCTGTCTGACTTCTCCCAATTCTATGTGGCCCAAGCCCAGCCTTCCTGTGGGGCAGGGAGCTATTTGATCCCAGAGTCCATTGTGCTGATGACAGGCTTCAGTGTGATAGCCTGGAAGATAAGAGCTGGGCAAGTAGTACCTACACCTCTGCTTCCTGCAGAGAGATGTCTACCCCTACAAACCTTACCATCCACTTCAGCATGATGGTTGTCTCATTGATGGCATCTGTGAAGGTGATATAGGGCCCAGCCACAGGGCGCTCGTAGACTCGGTTGCTGTAGCCAGACACAACGTACGGCCGGGAAGCTGCGCTGGGCTCGCTCTCGCCCAAGATGTTTAGTGCCCGGACACGAAATTTATAGGACATGCCTAAGGGAAATTGGGAAAGAAAAGAGTTGCAGAGATTGGGGTGTTTCAATACTTCTACTGCCAGCAGAAACATGTGGAGAGGGGCTACAGAAGGCAGAGAGCCTACAGAGGGGTTTTGATTGAGTACAGGCCAGATATCAGCCATGTGCTAGGTGGAGCCTGCTTTTATTTTCCTTCCCCAGTTCCTGTCTGGATGCTCTAGAGAATAGGTAGCAGTTCTGGAAGATGTGGGGGGGGGATTCAGAGATGCCTGAAAGGATATCCCAACCCAAAATGGGAAGCTGTCCTTCCTCTACTACATAGAAATGAAGTACATAAACATCAGTAGGACCAAAAAAAAAATGCTTGAAGCCTAAGTAACTTTTACCCAACCACCATGCTACTGGTCTTTAAGTTAGTATGTTGATCTTTTAAGCTGTCTAACTCAGCAATGCCATCTTTTCTTATGTGAAGTGCAATGGGAATTGTGTGCCCATCTGTCTTGCCTGTGGCTAAGGAAAGTTCTGTCTTGTCCAGTAAATGGTAAAACCAAATGCCTTTAGTAACTATATCCTGTAATATAGAAAAGCATGTGCAAGCCTCCCTGAGGGAGGTCAAATCTATGCTGGTCTTTGCAGCTGGAGAAATCGGAGAAGTGTCTGCAGCCTTTCCCCATGCATCTAAGGCTGGGCCTGGGGAGGCTTTGTTTTGCTCACACATGCCGGGGCTAAGCATGACAGATGGATTAACCATCCCACGGGGACTGCACAGCTTTCCTACAGACCTCCAGAGGAGAACACCTGCCTACCTTTCTCGAGGCCTGGGATTTCCACAGAGAGACGAGAGGGAGGAATGTCACTGGTGGCTAGGACCCAGTCTCCCAACTTCTTCAGTTTCTTGTATTCCACACGGAAAGACTGGATGGGGAACCCACCATTCCCGCGGGGGATCCAGGTCACATACACAGAGGTCTCTGATGCCATGGAAATGGTTGGACGGTCTGGTGCTTCTGGAGCTACAAGGGGCACAGAAGGACATGAAACTCTGGTCCTGGCTAAAGGATCCTGTAGTTCAGAGTTATGTGTGTGAAGGACTGCCTGCATTGCATCCACCCACGTGCTCTTTAAGTCCCAAATGCTCTCTTCTGTCTCATCATTAAAGCTGGCACCCCGCAATCCTCACTCCTTTTAATTGATGCCCTGCAAACATTTTCTACTCCTGGTCAAATTTTGCTCTTTCCCACTCATGAGTCAAGTAGAATGAGATAAGGTTTAACATGTGTACACGCATCACGGGAGGGAGAGCAGTGAGAGGTCTGGATACAGGGCTGGAGATAGAGCAGAAGGCCTGGCTGATGTGGAAGCAGTGAACAGAGTGAGACTGACACTGGGGACAGGTGAGTGTAGGAGATGAAAAACAAGAGATTGAGAAGAACCAGTTGAAGAGGAAACAAGGAAAAGTCCTCACCTGAGAAATGTAATTTGGCAAGAAAATAATCAAAACATGGGAAGGAAAGAGATGAACAGAACTGTGGAGTTTAAAGATTCATGTGGAGATTCACACATGAATGAGTGTGGGGGATTGAAAGAAGAGACTTCTCAGAGAGGCTATGGATTGAAGGAGAGAATTTAACAGGATAATGGCACTTCTGCACAACAGTAATGGCAGACACAAAGTGGGAAAGGATGGACTGGATTAATCAATAAAGAACTGATGTTTTTCCAAATGAAAGCACCTACACCCCTAGAATGTGCACTAATTGCCCCGTCAGGGCTTGGCTAAGAGAAGGATGCCAGGACCAGCAGGGACTTGGATCCCCTTTCTCCCCTGCACACCCCCAGCACCTAGTGGTGCAGGGCAGCTTGTTGGTCCTGGGCACTGCACATCCACAGACTCCATGGAAGGGCTTTCTGAACCCTCCATGTGAAACTCAGCAAGAGACAGAGTTTCTGACAAGTCCTTGTGTTAATGGTGGGGACAGGCAGTGGAATCAGCCTGCCCTCCTAAGGTGGACTGCCTGGCAAGTGCTGTAGCAGGGATGCCCAAGAAGGACCTCTCCTTCTCATGAGCTAGAGGCCTCCCAGCTAGCTTTGCACAATCTTGCTTTTACCCAGCAGAGACATCAACTCCAGCATGACTGGGCCCCTGCCACCCACAAGAGATCCCTCCCTCCTTGCCCTGTTCAGGGAGGGACTTACGCGACAGACGGCTGTTGTCGGACTGGTTACTGCTCTGAGTGCTTGTGCCTGGGTCATCCCTCTGGATTTGCTGCTCCTTGCTGGCAACAATCTCTGGTTTTGGGCGCCGGCCTGCACAGCAGGGAGAAGTGACATTATAGACGTGGAGACAGGTCTCAGACTTAATTTTCATTGTGATGAGCATACAAAATATTCCCAGCCATGACGCTGAGGTACATCTTCTCTGCTCTCAAGAGGCCCGGGGTTTCCCAAGCACTCAACCTGCAGGCAGGAACTAAAGCTAAAGGGGCAGGTTTGTTGAACTGTTCATTTTCTAAAACATTTTAATTTTTTGAAATGTTGCTAGGTTTCTGCCTGAGAAGGTAATAATCAGCACAAGATGAGGGCCTGAGGGGAGATGTGAGCATGCCTGCCACCATGGGGAAGGTTGCTGAAAAGGGAATGCCATTCCCCACACCTGCTGGAGACATGAAAAGCAGCCAGGAGACAGGAGGACTTAGTGTAGACATTTGAACATCCTTTCTGTGGCAAAGACAGCTTGACATCAAGAGTGCTTGGGAAGGGTCAGAGTTTCCTTTGGTGCAGGATAAGCTTTTCAGGGCAAATTAGACAAACACCTGTTGGGAACAATACCCAGAGACTGATCCTGTCTGCAGGTGCCACGGATGGATTAAATGACCTCTTGGCATCCACAACAGACATATTTTCTACAGTTCTGCAGGTGTCCAATTGAGACAGTGAGGGAGGAAGGGACTTAGTCCAACCCAGGCAGAGAGGAAGACCTGATTTTCCCCATCCCATTTCAATCCCACCCTCTGCTTTCTGTTCTGACAGAATCACTCTAAACAGAGGGCAGATGAGTTTCCAGAGCAGAAACAGCCCCTTTGTCTTAATGCTGCTGCCTATGCCTCACGGCTGGGCTGAGACATCTTGGAGGGATCCTCCCCTGACTCAGACCAAAACACCCAGGGGGAGGTTTGACCTTTACCAGTCCGGAAGGTCACCATGGCCGTCTGTCCCTCGCCGGCACAGTTGTGAGCGGCCATCTCCACCTCGTAGAGGCTCCCAGGGTCCAGCCTGGTGAGTGTCAGGCGGTGCTGTGAGGCTGGGACATCCCTCACTGTCCAGCTGTCAGTGGCATTGGTGACCTGCTGAGAGACCAATGCAGGCATTGCAAAACTGGAGGCAGGCTGGGCTTCGTGCCTGTACCAGACACAGAAACTTCCATGCCAGGTTGTGTTTCATCCAGGGCTACCTTCCCTGCCCAGAGACCAGATCCTTGCATGTCAAGGGAGATGTTTCCAGCCTGACTTTGAAAAGCTGAAGGATTCAGGTATAAGCAGGACAAATCACAAGCACCCTGGTGTTTTCTTGACCCCAAAGGTTCACTGAGCCCCTTTCTGTCTGCTGGTCCTCTTTAGTACCACTGCCCCTCGACACATGTAAAGCTGTGGAGCTGGCATGTGCACAAAGTGCAGCATCAGTCAGAGGCTCGAGATGCTTTGGGAGCCAAAACTCTCCCGCAGCCCAGCTGCTGAGCTGCTCATTTAGACACTGGCCATTTCCATGGGATGAGGTATGCAGACACCACTTGGGTCATCTAGCTCCAAACTGTTTGACTAATGGCTTTATATCCAGCTTTATCCAGTCTCACCCCTGGCATTTTCTGGCTGAAATGAGGCATCATGTTTGATCACAGCCTTTTGCTGGGAAGAGACCATGTCCCCCAGAAAGGCTTGGAAACACTGTTTTTCGGTGATTCCCTGATGCCACATGTGGGGGGGGAGGGAAGGTGGGAACTTCCTCCTCTTCCCAGCTGCAAGGATAATATTTTTGCAGGCAAATGGGCAGGACACTGAAGTGACCCAGTGCCGAAAGGAGCATTAGTAATGCAGGCAATGCAACAGAACGGAAATGCCAAGACTCTGCCCTATCATCCGTCTTCTCCACGCATCTGACACTGACTGATTAATGCCTGCCTTGTTTTAATTTTATTCCCAAGCCCGTGGAGTTGTGAGGCCAGAGTGGGGAGCCCTAAAGACTGTTAATATCCAGGAAAGGAAAAGAGGAATTCTTAAGAAACAAAAGGTAGCAGCTGCATGGCATCTGACTGCTTCTGCATGGCATCTGACTACTTCTACATGGCATCTGACTGCTTGCAGGCTGCTGAGATTCTAGGGGCAGCATTAAGAGCAGAGAAAAAAAGGGACATCTGCAGATATTTTTCAGAGGAGACGCAGGTCCTTGCCCAGTACAAATGTAAGCCACCCAAAAGTAGGATTTACTTTCCTTATAGCCATCTTTCACACAAAGAGCCTTTTCTTTTGTTTCTGAATTGCTTCCTTCCTTCCCTGTACACATGGTTTTCCAGTTAAGAGATGTCAAAACCAGATCATTATATAACTTGATCCTAAGGATCTCTGATAGAAAGACACTCTTTATAAACAAGTTTAAGGGTTATTTGGGACTAATTCCTTTCCACACAATCCTTAAGCATCCAAAGAAAGAGTCTCCAGCTGAGAATTTGGACTGCACTAAAAACATATTACTGCAAACTGCAGTGACCCACGGTGACTCCACTGCCCTACAGCCCCTTCCAGGTGAAGCACTGAAAAACAAAATATGGATAAACTCCAGGCTGCAAGTTAAGCTCATGAGCAGAATTGGTGGTTACATGATACACCACTGGGGGACAAATCTCTTCTTTGTAGACAATCAGAACCAATAGTCTGGAGAGGTTTTTGACATCTTCTGGTTTTTATTTCAGCTTGCCCCATTGTGTCCTTGTGTTGGCATCTTCTGCCTTTGTTTTCAAGGGCTCTTTAAAGAGATAGTTAGCTGAAACCCTCATCTTAAGTTTTGTTTAAAAAGAAATCAAGGATGTGTAGGGGATGTAACAGCTTCCCATTACACCATATCTTCCCCAAATCAAGTAATTACAGGAAAGCATATACATATATTCACATATTAAATGAAAACTGTGCTTTGCAGTGGCTGCGAATCCAAACGTGCCAGATCTGGAAAGTATTCAACCCCAAAGCAAAACCTGCCTCTCTACTGCAACTCTCTGCATACCCAGGGGAAATACAAGCAGGAAACAGAAATTCTTATAGCAGCCTTCCAGCACTTACAAGAGGGCTTACAGGAAAGATGGGGAGTGACACTTAATCAGGCAGTATCATGATAGGATAAGGGGGTAACAGTTTTAAACTGGAAGAGTGTAGATTTAGATTACAAATTGGGGAAAAGAATTCTATTCTGTGAGGATGGTGACTATCAGAAGAGGTTATCCAGAGAAGTTGTGAATGCCCCTTCTCCAGATTTGTTCAAGGCCAGGTTGGGTGAGGCTTTGAGCAACCTGATCAAAGGCTTGGCAGGAGGCACTGGATGATTTTAAGGGCCCTTCCAAACCATTCTATGAATGGTTTGTGTTCTATAAACTTCAAGCCCATTTTTTTCCCACTTATCCTCGCAAAATGCAAACAGATGCTTTACACCTCAAAAGCAGATTTTTTACTTCAACAGTGTTTCACTAGGTAGAGAAACTGCTGAGCTACAGCTCTTCCTGCACTCAGCCCATGGTGCTGAGAAGCACCATAGAGGGCAGGAGCCCTTAGGCCCAAGCAGGGCTCAGCCATGTGCTTATGCTGTGCCACCATCTAAGATACATGCCCAACAGTGAACTCTTTCATTTCCCAGAATAAATATGGTGGTTGAGGATCTTTCCAGAGGATTTTGTATGGCTGTGACAGCTCTCTGCCAGCTCCTCACAGTCACAGCATGGGTGCTTCACTACTGCAAAGCAGGGCAGGTACATGCAGTAGAGGGGGGCTGCTGCTCTGTCCTGCAGCCTAAGATTTTCAAGGTGTCTCCATGGCTTGTGCCAAGACAAAAGTATCACAGATCAAGTCACTGAGCAATCTGCCCCCAGGACTATCTACTTGTGTGAACACACAACTGGGAATTGGAAGCTCTTCAGACTGGAAATACATGTGTCTATGCACTTAGGCAGATGGGCACCACTACAAACTCTTCTTGGGACAGCTTGATAAAAGCCTGACCTCGTCACACCTCAACAGCCTGAGCCTACAGCTGAGGACATCCCACCAACAAGTGCTGCCAGTGAGCAACGGTGCCCCTGCCCCAATGCACCTGCTCATGAGGTGAAAAGGTGCAGGGAGGCCACCAGCCCACCAGTGGAATGGTGCAGAGGAAAGATGAGAACAGGGTGAAACCCTGATACCTTGCGATGCTTCACCACATAGAAGAGGATGGGGGCTCTGCTCTCAGGCCGAGGTCTCCACATCAGATCGTAGCTGTCTGTCTTGGACGTCCGAGGAGAGCTGAGGATGATGGGGGCCTCGGCTGGAGACACCAGTTCACTGTTTGTAGCACACTGTGGAGATGCTGCCAGCAGGGTTGTTCCAGGCTTTGGCAGTCCAGCTTTATCCAGGGGCAGCTTGGAAGCACTGTCCCTGGAAGGTGGTGTTGGAGGCTGAGCTGAGCCAAGCTGGGTGTCTCGCCCAGGGTTGAGCATAGCTCCTGAAATACAAGGTGTTGAAGCAGCGTAAATGTTCGTCCCAGTCTGTGGTGAAAGAAGAGCTATGAGACACTTGAACCTCTCAGAAGACCTGTGCTCTACACCCACTGCAGCAGAGGTGCCTTAGAGGGATCAGGTCACGGGCAGTGCTGCCTGATGTGCCATTCATAAGGTGTGGCAACAGCCTGTTCTTCTGCTATAAACCCTAACACACCTCAATAGGGCCTCTCCAATAACAGATCTTGACCACATTCCTCCCTCTTTGAAGCCCCTCCTCACAGAATCACAAAATGCTAGGGGATTGGAAGGGATCTCTAAAGATCATCTAGTCCAACCCCCCTGCCAGAGAAGCATAGACTAGAGTAGATCACACAGGTACAAGTCAGGTGGCTTTTCAAAGTCTCCAGAGATGAAGATTCCACCATCTCTTTGGGCAGCCTGTTCCACTGCCTTGTTACCCTCACAGAGAAGACATATTTCCTCATGTTGAGGTTGAGGTTGAACCTCCTGCATACTCTTAGTCTGGATAAATTCAGCACGGCCTAAGCAATCAGGTGGTACCTCTGCTACCCCAGGTGTATCTACCCCAACATCAGTGTTTATGCCCTTGCTCAGTGCAAGCTCAGAGGCAGACCTGAGCAAGTCCTGGGGTGAGGCATTACACCCAACTGTCCTCTGCCCTTCATGCAGAGATAGCTCAAGTATGCACACATGGTCCTGCACTTACAAGCAAAATCACTACTGTATGTTCCTACAGGGCGTTACAGAGATGCCAGGCAAAAAGCACTTGAAGCATAGGGTAAAAGGGGGAGGAAGAGCAAGGCAGCTCAAACCCACACGAGAGGACTGCACCCCAACCTTCTGCTCCCTCTGCTCTTTCCACATGCATTGGGCTCTTGGACTGAAGGATAACAGGTGGAGAGAGGGATTTACCTGGTCGGGCTGTCCTCAGCTGCACCATGGCTTGTGCGCTGCCAACCTCATTCTCCGCCATGCACTGGTAGATGCCATCGTCCTCAGGCCCCACACTGGCCAGCCGCAGTGCCCGGCGGGACAGCCGCAGCCGGGGGCTGGCAGAGAGGGGCACAGCGTTGCGCAGCCACACAACGGAGGGCTGGGGGTTCCCTCGCACCTCACAGGTGAACTTGGCGCTCTGGCCCCAGGGAATGATTTGCTGGGACAGCTCCATGGTGACCTCTGGGGGTTCTGTGTGGGGAAAAAACACAGTTGCTGAGTGACACGTGGTAGGGAGCACAGCACTGTCATGGCCTTGCACGTTGCTCTCTGTAAGGGACTGGGGCAGAGTGGTGGATGCTCACCCCATCCCCAAGTCCCATTCCTTCTGTGGGGGCCCACAGAGGTCCACTTAATTGCACCTTCCCTTCAACATCCGCTTGAACCACAAGGAGAAGCGGTCCAAGCCCATCTGCCCCTCTCAAATGACATCAGTCACCTACAAGTCACATTTTTCTGACCTGAAATGCTACTCTGCAAAGATTGTGCTTGTGCCAAAAGAACACATTGTCAGCTGGACAAAGTGCAATCCAATAAAACACACGCTCCACCTCTCTAATGCTGGGAGAAAGGGAAGGATGCATGGTAGAAATATCTAAGGTGTAATATTCCCTTACATTTCCCACCTCATAGAGAGCTTCCCTACAGAACAAAACAAGAAGGGAAGACATCAGAGTTTATTGCTTTGGCAATGTCAAACATGTCTAAGAAGCAGCCAGACCTCCCCTAGAAAGTGTTAGAACAATCCCAGTGTCACAAATGACAAAAGAGAATCCATCATCTCTGGCCCATGAAGAGATCCAGGAAGGAGGAACCACCACCTTCAAGGAAGAATTTTTCCCATCTCCTTGAAACTGGAACCACAAGCAGGGGTTTTCATTGCATTGTGTGTTCTCCAGGAAGAGTACAGCAGCACTAGTAATGTCCCTTGAAAGAAGTGGAGAAAGTCCAAGCCCCTCCTGAAGCAAGGGCTCCAGCAGCACTCACCAAACACCTGCACGTTGTAGAAGATGAACGCGGCCCCGGCCTCCCCAACGCCATTGTCGGCCGTGCAGCTGTAGGTGCCAGAGTCCTCCTCACTCGTGGGGTCAATCAGCAGGTTGCTGAGCAGGAAGCGCGTCTTGTTGTACGCGGAGACGCTGGAGCCGTCTTTGGCCCAGGTGACCCGTGGCGGGGGGATGCCACTGGCCACGCACTCCAAGATGAGGCTTTGGCCCTTGATGACAATGATGGTCTGAGCTTCAGGGGGGTAGATTATCCGGGCTGCCTCTGCTGTGGAGCCTGGTGAGGAGAGGAGGAAGAAGGAGGTGGGTGGGAAGGAAGGTGGCCGGTGGGAACACAGCCTGTGCAAAGCACAGACAGGGGTGATGGCAGGGCTAGCGCATGGCTCCTCTGGGCTGAGACAGACCAAGATGACAGTCCTTAAGGGACCCGTGCACACAGCATAGTCTGGCTAAAAGGATAAGGGCTTTCACTCGCCCATCATCAAAAGCAAATCCTGAGGAGGTACAGTAATCCCAGGGCTGGAGAAGAGGTGCAGTGAAGGGAGAGCAGCTTACGTCTCACACGGAGCCTCTCGCTGGAGACCGAGGTTTTCACTTCCTGCGTCACAGGGTTGTAGGCAGCACATTTGTATGTTCCTTCATCCTCTTGGCTGGCATTGACTATCTGAAGGTTCCCAGATGGCATGATAAGGTAATTGTCTGTAGAGACAGAAGAGGGCATGGCACATGGTCATAAGATATGCTCCTACCCAGCCTCCTGGCAGATATACAGTGCCCTGAAGAAAAGGGAGACAAGTAGGAAGGGAAAAGCAACATGATAACACCAACAGCACTGAAATGACCCCTTTTGGTTCAAATACCAGGGGAAGCAATGATGCAATGACAGAAGGAACAGAGCCTCAGGTGAAGCTGGCTTGTCACAGATAGATGCAGCAGCTGGACTGAAGCTGCAAAATTCAGATGTTAAAAATTTCTCCAAAATCAAAACCACCTTTACCCAGCCTGGGCTAGAAGAATGGTTCATGGACACATGGAGACACCCACTGAGAAGTGGTGCTCTGCATCACCTAATTCTGCTTCCTTTCACCTGACTGCAAGCTGGTATTACACATGGCTTCCTAGTCTCAGGCAGCAGTGGTGTCAGGGAGACCTCTCAGAGACTCTAAACTAACCTAAGCTCAGAGTGATGGTAATGGGACAACAAGGAGAGAGCAGGCAAAGCAAGCTACTGCTGGTAGGGAAGATTAAACTGAGGGTCCAGGGAGGTGCCACAGCAGGACAGACCCCAGACCATGACTCACCTCTGGAGGCTTCAAGCCACTCCTGCTTCACGCTGTAGCGGACCTGAGCCTTGGGGTGACTTTCGGGCAGGTCGCAGGCAATCACGGCTGTGTTCCCTTCATCCACCTCGATCACATGCTGGCCATCAAACTTGAAATCTTTCAGATCTGCAGAGAGAATGAACAATAGGGCATCTGTCAGCTGGCTCAGCATCTTGGTGTTAGCTCATCCTCTGCCTGTGGACCAGGGGCTGTTTCATTGCGGTGCCAGCAGAGGACTACTCTGTCCTCAGTAGCTAGGGAAACTGGCCTGGTTTCAGATCTCTATATTTTTAATCCTCCTCCTTCCTACAAAATGGGTAACTTAAAACACAGCTTCTGGAGAAAGTGCCATGTCTGAGAAACTGGGTTTGAAAAATCCTGGCCTGAGAGTTAAAAATAAGCCAACTTACAGCAACACTGAAGGGTGGCCAAAAATGATCCTTCCGCCACTTTCTATTTCAAATGTGGCTACTGTCCTACTACTGAGAAGCTAGTTTTCTAGTCATAATTTGGGGAGCCCAGCATGCTTCAAGGGTCTACAGAAGGTGTGTGAATGCTGGAAGTTCCCAGCATTCCCAGAGCTGCCCTAACCTCCTCTAGCACCTGAACAATCAGTATCTCTGCTCTGGGCATTTTTCTTCTCATCAAGCATCTCATGCCTGAAGGCTGGTTAATCACATCACTTTGCATGTGACCAAGCAGTGCCCATGCCCCAGTTCAAAGAACAGTGACCCGCAAGTAAAAGCAGCTCCTCATCTACATGGCATAGCTGCCTACTCCCTAAAGCAGCCATGAAAGCACCCTGTCCCAGCACATGTGGTTGAGGCTCTAACCCTGGAGATATTCAAGGTGAGGTTGGGCAAGGCTCTGAGCAGCCTGGTCTAGTTGAGGGTATCCCTGCTCACTGCAGGGGGGCTGCACTAGATTGCCTTTGGAGGTCCCTTCCAGGCCTAGCCACTCTGTTTACCCCTATGAGGCTGTAATAGAGGGCACTCCCCTGGCAGGGCCAATGCAGGCTGCAGGAGTGGAAATAGGGTTGGGGGGAAGGCGCCAACCTGTTTTTCTTCTTTTTCAAGGCAGGAACAGAGGGCTATGGTGAAAGCCTGTGGATCTGGCAGAGCTGTGAACACTCCAGCCTGGCCCAGACAAGCTTCCTGAAGAAGAAACTGGTCCCTGCTCTCCCTGGGTATGATGGTAAATCTTGCCAGGGCACTGCAAGCCCCAAGTTTGTCTCAGTCACTCCGTGCTGGAAGGTTTTGTGCCGGGAAAAAAGCCCTGCACATGCATTTTTACAGTGCCGTGCACCAGCCCAAGCAACCACTAGCGACAGCTGCGCATCCCACCGTCGGTCGGGAGCCACATTGTTCCATCAAGGCTCAATCCAGCCCATCTTCCCCAGGACCCAGCGCTAACTCACGTCTCCCGAGTGGCACGCTGCTAAATGCGGGCACGACCGCACTTGCTTTCGCAATCCCCACGCTAAGACAGCTCGGCACACCCGTCGGCACGGCGTGGCACGGCCACGCGCTGTCAACAGCTCCCTCGCCCCTCGAAACCCGTCCCAGGCCATGGCACCCGTGACCCCGGGGCAGCCTGGAGAGCCGGGGGGAAGAGGGAGGGCTGGCGGCAGGCGGGTGGCAGGCAGCTCCCCTGGCAGCCCCAGCTGGCAAAAAAAAAATGCGGTTTTGTTCTCTGGGAAATGCAGCAGTGCTCCAAGAGCAAAAGACAACTCTGGCTCCAAGCTTCTCCCACCCACAGTCATGGAAAAGTGACATGAAATTTCTCAAGCAGACTTTCTGATTAAAGCAAGATCCTTTATGGAGTTTAAATAAAAACCAGCTCTCTTGGCAAGGTGGCAAGAAAGCCTCCCCGAGAGCAGCGCAGAGGGGCTGCCGGGCGGCTGCTGGGGGGAGCCAGCATTCCCGGGCCCAGATCTGAGGGAAGGGGAGGAGGTTGAAAAGAAAAGGGGAGGTTTTGCAATGTCATAAAAATGATTTGCAGCGAACATGCTTAATACTTCTGGAATTTCTTGGCATCGTTCAATTAAAAAAAATAATAATAAAAAGAAGGAGTACGAGTGAACTTCAGAAATGTGATTAATCCTTTAAGACAAGCTGAGGAGGGGAGCCATGTTTCCACTGGGTATTAAAGCCAGATGAAGGTTAACTCTTAACTTGTGAAAAGCTGGCAGTGCCTCATGCCTCTCCGGCAGGGAAGGTTACTGCTGGAGAGGAGGAAGGGTTCTGGATATTTTCTCCTCTTTGCTTTTTATACTTGATCAAAGAATAAAATAGTTAAAGCTGCAGAAATGGAAAGAGGTGGAGAAGAGGTGAGAGCCCAGTGTCTGCCTGCCCACATCACGCATATTTCTCTGATCAACAAAATATAAACGAGCATCAGGAAAATTAATGTGCGCCTTGGTGGTCTGGAATCCTCACAGCCAAATGAAGATTTTGGAGCCAAGGCAGAGGCTGCAGCAATGCTGGCGGGGATCTGCTCATGCACATGCACAGACCCCAAAGAAGAGAAGAGTCCCAGGAGCCTAGAGAAAGGGCAGACCCATGGCCCAGCCAGAGCAGGTGGGGGTCCCTCCTGTGCAGCCCCCCAAATGGCAGCTCAGCCTCCTGCTCTCACAGCTATGAGTGCTGCATCCCCACAGTGGGGGAGTGGGAGTCCCAGCTCTTCCTGTCTTCCCCTCCCAGTCCAGCTGCTGGCGATGAGGGGTGGAGCTGTGGGTGGAGGGGGCAAGGATGGAGGGAAGGGGTCCTGGGTTGGCTGGGGGAGAAGGAAAAAGGCTCTGTCAGAGAGTTAGAATGAAACTGGCAGTGGAAAGGGGAAAACCATCAGGTGGGCACAGGGACAAACTATTTTCCAATATGCAAGTGTACGAGCTTCCTGCCAAACTACTCCCTGAATTCCTGCTCCCCCTCAGCAAACAAGGCTGTTTTATTTGCCAATGAATTTTGGCCATGGGCAGCCTCAGCCACCCCGTCCCCGCTGGTACAGGCGCATACAGCCATCCATTAACACCAATGGAGGTGTGGTCAGGAGCACCCCTGGCCCCCTCTGCACGTGGGATGAGCCCTCCCTCACACATCCCATTGCACTTGGCCCCAGCACAGCAAAACCACAGTCACTTTTCAACTGCACTGAGCTGAGACACCCAGCTTCATCCCAGAGGGTTTAAATGAGCCACCCCAAAAACATACCCCCCCCAGGAAGCATAGTGCAGGGAAGGGTGGAGGAGAGGGTCAGCACCCAGGAGTGGTGCAACACTTGCCCCTTTGGCTGCCTGGCTGGCAGCAGCTGTGCTCCCTTGTCTAACATGTAATTTGCACCCCAAGCCTAACTCCTGCTACAGCTTGGAGAAACCACATCCCCTCTCCACTGGTTGGGTTTTTCCTCTTCATATGGCAGCACTTGGTGTGCCAGCCCATCGCCTTGTCCTTAAGAGACACGCTTGATCACAGGGGAGCAGCAAGTCCTCATCCACCAGCCACAGGCTGGGAAGTGTTGTGGATAGACAGACAGACAAAAAGAGCACTGCCCCAGCTGTGCCAGGATAACTGAGCTTATTTTTCCCCTCTTTTCTTTCTTTTTTTTCTCTTTTTTTTTTTTTTTTTTTTCTTTTTTTTAGAAGGAAGTGCAACCAAAGGCCATTTCTTTTTTCCCTTTTTGCCCTGTTTTGCGGCGTGATGGGGTGAGGCAGGGGGAG
>JAOEGS010008837.1:0-20792 GCA_025447755.1 Corythornis vintsioides | reverse complement strand
CCTTGTGGTGAATTTTGTTTGTTTGTTTGTTTTCCTCATGCTCTTGTTGTAGTTTCCACACGATATATATATATATTCTATTTTTTAAATTAAATTAATTTTTTGCCTTACCTTTTGTAAATAGATCATCTGGGAGGAGGTTTGAATGCGAAAAGAGTTTTTTTGGATCACTTTTGAAAACTTTTCAGATGTGCTAAACCAGTGCATTACCTCTGTACAAATTCTTCAGGGAGATTCACCTCAAATGCAATATTTTGCATCTTTTTTTTTTCTTTTATTTTTTCTTTTGTATAAAACTGGAAGTGTGTGCGAGCATTTGTACCTCTGTGTACGCACAGTGAACCTGCACATGGTTGCCAATAAGGGAGAGTCTCTAATTCATGGTGTAAAAGTTTTAAGATGGAATTTATTATAAGAATGTAAAACCTTAAATTATTAATAAAGAAATAACTATTTTTGTCTATGGAGAACCTGGCTGCTTTTATTCCCTCTTTTCCCCTCTGTGTGACTGTGGTTAATTTGCACATACACATGTGGTTGTGTTTAAAGGTAATGATTGCTTTCAGTATCCCCCAAGACAATAAAGGCTTGATTTTTCCTTTTGGGACACTGCTGCCTAAATGAATCAACAGTGCATGTGCTGGATCCTGGTCCTGCTTGGGTGAAGGGAATGCTTCTGAAAGCCTTGAGGTTAATAGAGAAATACTCTGCCTTCCTTTTGCCACCCCAGGGATGCACCTGCCTCTGGACCATAAGGACTTGAAGAGTTGCTGCTCTTCTGGGTTTGTTTACCAATTCTGGCCACTCTAATAGAGATGCCAGGAGCTGGGTTGATGCTCTTCTTATCTGGGAGCACATTTCACAGAGCCAGCAGCAGGCTGCAGCCTGTAAATGATTTTGTTTTCTGGTGCTGTTCAGCCACATAGCAACTCAGCAAGGCAGCAAAGGATATACCCTTAGTCACCTCATTTCCTCTTTGCACCCTTTCAAGTGGTCCTGCCTCTGCAGAAACAAAAAAGGGGGGATTATAACGATTGCAAAACTTGCTGCTGCTGTTTATTTTGATGTAATCTCTTTCCTGCTGAGGAGTGTGCAAGTCCCAGGGTGCTGATGCTGCAGCTGAGGCTGCCGGCCAGACAGCCAGAGCACATTTCAAGTCATTTTTAGCCACTGCGAGTGTGTGAAATGAAAAGCAAACAAAACACGGGAGGAAAAAAAAAAAAAAAAAAAAAAAAAAGAGGGGAAAAAAAAAAAAAAAAGTGAGTCAGTGTCTCATGCAGGAGTGGCCTAGATTGAGTGCATCAACTGTGAAAGTAGAAGTGGGTTGCAGTTCAACTTGGCTTGCGCTAATCCAGCGCCGAGCGCTTTCCGCTCTTGGCATTCCCTGGGCTGCTCTGTTCAAAGTGGAGATTTGCAGGCAGCTCTGGCAATTTCCTGTCCAGCTGCAGCTCAAGTGACTCCCTTGTGTGTGGGGTTGGGCTTTTTATTTATTCTTTTTTTTTTTTTATATATTATGATTTCTTTATTTATTTAACATCTTTTTTTTTTTTCCCAGCCGGCTTCCTCTTTTGTGGATTATTAATCCGCTTTCCTCGCAGAGCCCTCGCATCCCTCCTGTCCTGCTGGAAGCCAACAGATGGGTCTCCTCCCCACGGCTTCCTCTCTCCTTTGGCTGCGGGTTTTGTTGTCAGGCCACTTCTGAAATTAATCTCGTTTTTCTGGCCGCCTGCCACAGGCCATTACCGCAGAGGGGAAGTCACACATCTGAATAGCAGGAAGCCGGGCAGGGTCACAGCGTGAACTGAACCTGTTGAGCCCCAGCAGGCCTCTCCCATTCCTTCCACAAAGTGAAGGGGGGGGGCTTCTCTCTCTTTTTTTTTTTTTTAAGACCCGGAGAAATGCTTTAGCTGTTTGCACCAGAAAGATTTCCGGCTGAACCAGTCGCAAATGTTAATTGTGATGAGGTTGCCCATGAAGGTGAGGAGGTAAAGAGCAGCGTGCAGTGATGGGAGGGGAAAGGGGGGGGCAGATCTTGGCTTGCTTTGCAAGCTGCTTTGAAAAGTTAGTGCTCACAAGGGCTTCCTGCTTCCTTCCTGCTTCACCGAATGACTAACACCAAATGGGTACTTCTGCAATTCATCATTTTTTTCAGGACAAGCAAGCAGAGAGGACCAGCTTTCCTCCTCACACACGCAGCAAAAAAACTTGTTCCGGATTTTTTTTTTCCCCTCCACTGAAGCCTGACCCAGGGCAGTCAGTCAGAATCCTTGGCTGAACTTGCACCAGGACTGGGAGAGAACAGCTTTGGTCTCTAGGGGGTGAAAAAAAGCCCCAAACCAGAACTGGAGCCAAAGCAAAAGCTGCTTCAGCTTCTGATTTTGGTGGGTGTGCTCAGGATTGCTCATGTGATGGCTCTTAATTGCTAATGGTTTGAGGTAGAAGAGCTGGGTGCTCTTGCCAGCTGTCTTCACTTTCCCCATCCAGCCTGCTGGGTAATGGAGAAGGAAAGGGTTGATGCCACACAAAGCCTTGCAAGCTTTTCTGAAGTTGGGGTCTCCCTGAAGTCCCATCCTGTCTGTCTGTCCTGTACTCCTCTCCCCCAGCTCCCAGAGTGTGTTTCAGCAGGGCCAGGGAGGTTGCTCTCTCTGCTCTGCCCTAGTGAGACTGTATCTGCACTATTGTGCCCAGTTCTGGTCTCCTCAGTTTAAGAGAAATAGGGAAATTAGAGTTAACAGAGAGCTACAAGGATGATTAAGAGACTGGAACATCTTATGAGGAAAGGCTGAAAGACCTGGGGCTGATTAGCCTGGAAAAGGGAAGACTG
Source organism: Corythornis vintsioides (assembly GCA_025447755.1). Taxonomy (NCBI): domain Eukaryota; kingdom Metazoa; phylum Chordata; class Aves; order Coraciiformes; family Alcedinidae; genus Corythornis; species Corythornis vintsioides. Next base: position 17,968 of record JAOEGS010008837.1, on the reverse strand, counting down.
AGAAGGGATCTTATTAATGTTTACTAATATTTACTAATGTTTATTATAGAAGGAGGGTTGTCAAGTAAAAGGGACCAGGCTCTTTTCAGACTCAGTGATCTCCAGAGGTCCCTTCCCACTTCTACCATTCTATGATCCTATGAATAACTTGCTTCCTCTCTCCCCACTCATGTAAATCCATGCTGGGATGGGACAGAGGTCTCAGGCTTCTGGGGGGTTTGGCAACTACTATAGTTCCTCCTGGTAAAGTAATTTGTAAAGGGAAGAATAAATCTTTTGTGCCTGCAGGGACAGGCCTGATGTATTTAGGGGAAAGGGGGGGAAATCTTCTCCTTTTGCAGCTAAAAAATGTTGCAACCTGCTTTCTATTACAATGCAGGAGTGAATTCCTTCAGAAGCTGTGGGGATACTTCACAGGAGTGACCAGCAGTTTCTCCCATGACCCACCTGTGCCTTTCACACCAGGGTGAGATTGTGTCCCGTGGCATCCATCCCCACTTTGCTCAGGTAAGACCAAGGCTCCCCTGGGTGTTGGGGTGCACACGAGCACTTTGCTTTCCATTTCTCTGCAGGAACATTGTGTAGCTCATCACCTTGGTTCCTGTTCTTGCAATTCATCTTTCCCACTCACATTCAAATCACTCTGTGGCCACCTTCCAAATGTCTTCCAACTCCTCCTGGCTTTTGCTGTTGTAACCATAGTTTTATCTTTATTTCTTGCCCTTTACTGCTGCTCTTCTCCTTTGCCTTCTGCTCTTACACAGACCTTTTTTCTAAGCTTCGTGTTCCTTTCTTCTCTTTCATTTTCTTGCCCTCTCTCTATTCCCTGTTACTCTAGTGCTGTCTCATGTTTCCTAAATCAACTTGACTTTCCTCCAGCCTTAAGCCTCCCAGCTCCTCTTTTATTTCTGCAGTGAAAAACAGGATGAGTGTCTTGGACTCAGTCAGTTGTAAGCTATAGGAAAGGTGTACATGAGAGGAAGAAGTAATAAAACACCACTGCTCTCCTCTTGCCACTTTTTAGCAGGTGACCTTATTCTCTATTTCTGTTCCCTGTCACTGTGTAAATTTGGCTCCACGTGGCTTCCGTGGGTCTTCTCTCTATAGCAGGCAGCACTCTGCTGCTGATAAGAGGGAAGACAGGCTCAAGGAAGGAGTCTTTTCCCGGGGCCCATCCAGTGCCATGCAGCACTGACCCCCCCCGAGAAGTGGGAAGTGGGGAGAGACCAAAAACGTGGCTGCCAAAGGCAGATCTGCTGGAAATACTAAAGCCAGGCTTCATAGTCATGTGTCTGGAGAGCATTTCAGCTTCTCTGGAAAGCTTATCCCCAAAAAAATTCCCTATTGAGAGGCGTGATGACACTTATTCAGAGCTCCAGGAAAAAAAAAATGGCATGTGAACATTTAAACCAGGCTACAGCTTGGGAGCTTTCTCCACACAGCTATAAATCACAGACAGTTCTGCTTTGGTGGAATGAATTGCTCAGTTCAGTGCCCCTCTAGACCTTGAGTGTGTGTGTTTGGCATCACTTGGTCACACCAGGAGCATCAGTGCAGGGACAGACCCCTCCACCACCCATCAATGTGTGTGAGTGACTTCTAGGACTCCAGAGATGCTGTATCCAAGGGTGGGGACCAAGTTTGCTCCCAAAACCTCACAGCCTAAGGGAAAGAAAGGCTACCCACTGGTGTTTTGGTGACATGGACCTTGCATCTCTGCTCTAAGGACAGGCTGAGGGAGCTGGGATTGGCCAGCTTGGAGAAGAGGAGACTCCAGGAAGGCTGGAGAGGGACTCTTCACAACAGTGTCCAGTGATGGGATGAGGTAAAATGGTTTTAAACTGAGGGAAAATAGGTTTAGACTGGATCTTGGGGAAAAAGTTCTCCAGCACAAGGGTGGTGAGACTCTGGAATAGATTGCCCAGAGGGGCTGTGGATGCCTCCACCCTGGAGGTGTGTACAAGACCAGGTTGGATGAGGACTTGGGCAGCCTGGTCTAGTTGAGAAGCATCCCTGCTCATGGTGGGGAGGTTGGATTAGATACCTAAGGTCCCTTCCAGCCTGAGCCATTCTGTGATGACATTAAGGTGTGTGAACTTTGCCCTTTCCTGCCCAGAAATGGATGGTGCTGCATCATGTGTTTCTTCAGTGCCAAATCTGAGAGATAAGCTGTAATTTAGTAGATTGTGCAGGCAGAGAACCAGTTTGGGAGCTGCTCTCTTTAGAGTAAAGAGCCTGTCTCTGTAAGGAAAGGGAAAAAAAGAGTGTTAGATGCTTTCTGTTGTTTATTATCGTGGGGATCTGCAAGTGCTGAGGGAATTTTGGAGTGCTCACAGCCATAGCTTTTCCTCATAAGGCAAAGATGAAGGATGTTGACTTACCACAAGCACAAGGAGATGATTATCAGATGGAAAGTGGGGGGTATGGAGTCTGTTCCTTAATGACAGGAGCTGCATTCAGGACTATATTTGAGAGCTGCCACAGAAAGTGCACCGTGCTCTCCTTCACAGCTGTGATCCCCAGGACACAGGAAGGCAGCAGGAATGCTGGCACTGTCCCATCCCTAGGCTGTTCCAGCACTGCAGATAGCAGCAGCAGCAAATGATGCTACGTGGGAGGGCTGTTTACCACCATGGGGAGAGAGTGGTGAAGCACTTTGCTCTTTTTGCCAGAGAAACAAGTGTTTGGTGAAGCCCTGCTCTCGAGATTCTTCCACCTTCCCAAGTGGGCAGTGTCCTTGATGAACTGCACAAGAGTTTTATTTTCACTGACTTCTCTGTTTTCTGTTAAAGCCCCATGGTTTGAGGCATTGTGGAAGTCTCTTTGTTCATCTTTTTTCTCCTGCTGACCCCAACTCTGTAGGAAACAGACCCCCATCTGAAAAACACGGCTGGCACTTGGTTTAGTTCTTTCTTGTTTCAAGGTGGTGGTTTCCCCTTTGCTGGGAAATCATATCCTTGAAAAAAAACCAGGCTGGAAACACTGGTGTTTAGTATTTGTGACAACACAGCAGCTGTTCAGTTGAGAGGCTGGGCACTCAAATGATGTAAATCAGCAGAGAGTACAGTTGGAGACTCCACAGAGGACTGTTCCATTACAAACTAGTGGTCATCATTCTCTGGAACCACTTGAAGATATTTTCTGCCTTTATATAGACACATGAGTGACTTTTTGTACAACCTTTTATCCCTTCATACAGTTATATTACAGGATTCTGAGCTGGGTATGGAACTAGAAAGTCAAAATGTCTTAATGCAGTGAGAGAGACCTTTTCTCTCTGAAAAAAAAGGGCAGTTTTAGTGTCCTGGGGACCTACTAACACATAAAAACCCAAATCAGGACCAGTGAGACTGCTATGGCTTGATTGAATAAGATTTGCTGTGCTATCAGTGATCTAAATTGCCTTTTCTGTGTCAGTATTTCTACCACATCCATTTGTTTGAGGGGTTTCCAGGCCAAGCCTGCTCTCTGAGAAGAAATGTAGCACAGCACCTCTCATCTTGGATGAAATTTAGCCCGTGCTGAAGGCCAGCACTGAGCTGGTACTCCATTAGGAATTAAATATTGGATTTTGGATATTAAATATTGGATTAAAAATTGGGTTCTGTGCAGCATGTTGGTTTATATATATATTTTTTTATATAAATAAAGACAAAATGTGTATAAATTCAGGGAATACAAAACAGTGACACCAAATTAACCTTGTGCACGCACTTTTACAATCCCTCACCTAGGGTTTTTTTGTTGTTTTCAATGGAACTTTTGCAAGCTCCTGTAAGTGAACAAAAGCTTTTTGATATTTGCAAATTACTGTCAGAGCAGCCAGCAGATAATGTCTGTTATTAAGGTGGACCAATGCTTCCTTTTAAAGGAGGGCAGTTCAGATGTTTACAGCTTTGCTAGACTTGTTTGGGCTCAAATATAAATGCCTCAGGCTGATCCAGAGAGATGAAAAGAAATGAATACCCCTCTGAAAATGTCATCCTAAAAGACTTAGCCCTTTATTTATTTTTTTTTTTCTGAGAAGAAATGCCTTTTTTTTTTTTTTTTCTGTGTAGCAAATTCTGTTTCCTCAAAGATGAAGACATGAAATCTGGCAGGGTGTGTCAGGAATGCTCCTGGAGCTGGCTCCCTGAAAAGCTCCTTTTGCCCAAGATTGGAGCAGTAGGAAGATGGTGATTTGCACATGCCAGCCAACTGCAGCTTGAACTTGCTTTGGATGTTAGAAGTGACCATTTTTTTTTTTTTTCTGTGGGCTTCCAGCCCTTCCAAGAAGTGATGTGACCTCAGAGGAGGGAGGGTGTGACACTGTGTCAGTGAAGCAGGGGATTGTACAGTAAATCTGCCCCAAAATGGATAAGTGACATTGCAACCTAAATGGTTTTCTAATGCTGTTTTCCCTTCGTGCCAACAACACGTGTTTCAGCCTCTCTGCTGAGGTCTAAATGAGTGGCAATTCCTCTGGCTTTACACCAGGTCACACTCAGACCCTCAGTTTGTTATTACAGGATTAAAGTTTTAAAAGGTCCTGTTGATTATGGTGGAATAAAATTAACAGGATTCTAATGTATTTATTTTTTTTTAATGCTTCAAAGTGTATGTAAACTTCCTTTGGCAGGGAGTTAATAATCTGTTGTGTTTATACAATCCCCTGGCTAATGAGAGATGGTTAGAGCTATGGGACATTATTGTGATGTTAATAATAAATACAATTAGTATCTGAGGTCAGAAAAAAAAAATCATTTTTCCCTCAGTCCTACACGGCCAGGTACACTGTGTAGCTTGACTTGAATAATGTGCATGTTGGTTTATGCCAGAATGACAGTTTTATCTACATTCCTGGATTGCTGAGTCTCATTACAGAGTTCAATGAGTTTATTCCTGTCAGTAAAGTTATTTACATACTTAACTTTTGGCAAAATCAGACACGGGGGCATTCTTTTGTCTGTGAAAACACATTGCATACTGCAGGCTGCATAATAATTGATAATAATAAAATAATAATTGATAATATTGACTAATGACTGAAGAAGATAGGGATTCTTGGGCAAGACTGTCTCTTTCCTCACTAGAATTTTCTGAATTAACTAATGAGCTTAATGTCCTTGTTTATTTGGCTGCATAAAGGAGAAAGAAGCAGTTTGGGAAGTGCAGAGCCCTCACACCCTGGGGAGCTGGTCCCTCAAAGAAGCATCAAACAGGGAACTTGGGCAACTCTGTCCTTAGTCACGAGCTACTTAAAAGTTCATCCTACCCTTCTGGGTTTGAGAGCATCACAGACAGGACTCACAGTTCATGCTTTTGCAGCAGTAGAGTCCCTGAAATAAAGCTGAAATAATACAGTGATGAATCAGGAGCTGTGCATGTGAGTGCCATTACTTGGGGGGTGAAAAAAACAAAAAAAAAGGAAAAACATACTTTCTAATGTGAGTTCCTATTATTCCAGGAACCTGTATTGTTTCAAAGTGAATGTCAGATGATTCTGTGTTCCTGAGCTTTCTACCTACGATGAGGATTGATTCATCCCCCCTAGAAGTTTCTAGCTGTGTCTGCTTAGAAGTCACAGTTTTTGTCAGGAGGGTCTTTGATCTGTTGCTAATCACAGACCTGGCTGAAGATGGTGGGTTTGCTTCTTTCTGCCTCAGTATCAGAGGGTTTAATAGAAGTTCTTTTATCCAAAGATGGTGAGGAGGCAGACATGGGTTATGGCCCAGGGCAAGCAGTGTGTGACAAGGCTCCATCAGTACTAAAACACTTGGGCTGTGTGTGCAAGAACAAGGATATGATGGGCAAGATGTTGTTTGTCCAGGAAAAAGGGAAGCAGTCATGGTCATCCCAGTGAGATGCAGCAGACAGTCAGGGTGGGGGATACAGCCAGGCAATCAGATGATGAAATGCTTCTGAAAAGGCAGTTTATTCCATTTCTCCTTCTTAGCTTACAGTTGTCCCCTCTTGTTTCTTCCTCTGCTGGCATAAACACTTGCCTGTCTGCAAAGCTGTGCAAAACCTAACCAAGATTTTTCTCCTGGTGATCTAGCCCTGATGCAGGGCCATGCATAATATCCATCAATAATTTTTTTCTATTTACACAAATAATTGTACAGGGTGTAGTACACTGGTTAGTTTTATCTGTGAGGCATTTAAATAATGCAAAAGTTAACTAGTTTTATTGTTGCTGCTAGTGCAATAAAGCAGTTACTTCTCATCTGAACCCTGAAGAAGCATGTCCCAATATCTGTTGTCATATAGACACTGCCCTTGAGCTAGGTTTCAGAATAAAAGGGCACCCTTCACTTTGGTGGCTTTTAGCATTGTTGCTGTGCCATCTATCTGGGGTAATTCAGGTGGCCATAATTAACATTAAAATGCACTTGTTATTTTCTATCTCCACCTCATAAGAATGCTTCAAAAGAAGGGGGGAAAAAAAAAAAAGTACTTTGTGTCAATGATTAGTCATCACCACTAATTTATTTTACTTTGGTATAATTAAAAGAAAATATATGCAAAATCTATCTGTCACAAAAGAAAGCTATTACTGATGAAATCTGTTTCATTTAGCTCATGTATGGGGGAAAGTTTACATTTGCATGAAGGTAATGCCAGTCTGGGGTTCCTAAAACCCCTGGGAGATGCCAACAAAATGATGGGAAACTAAAGAAGAATGGCTATTGATTTTTATTTATTTTTTTTTTTCTAGAGAGACTGGAAACTCTTTGTGTTTGCAGCTCTAGGGAGGAAGATGTGGGCTGGAGACATCTTTCCTTGTGCACTCAAGCATCCCACCTCAGAGGTGAGAATTCATTTTGCTACCATTGGTCTTGTACAAAACACTTTTTTCTGCCATGATGGCACCTGTACCATCTACTTTGGGACTTTGCAGGGGACAAGTCTGGGCTTGTTTATCCTTCTGGATACCCAGCAAGTCCTGTTTGTCTTCAGGACTTTTAAATCAAGAGCTGAAACCTCTCCATTTCAAATGAATTTTGCATTGGGGCTTTTGGGAGAGAGAGAGATATTTAAGAAATAGCTGATTTAATTTAGTTAAACAAACAGCTTTAGGAAACAGGGTGGCCCAAATACAAGGTGACATAAGAAAATAAGATCTTTTACTTTGTCTTACTGAATAAACAGACTAAAAATAAATCCCCAAATGAAAGTTAAGTCAACAGATCTTTTATTGCTAACTGTGTTTTCACCTTTTGAAAGAAATGCCCTAGCCTTGCCTTCACATCTTGCATTCAGCTAATTTCCAGAGCAAAAGCAGTCAATTCTGCATTATCTCAGCAGGGCAGTTTGAATTTTAACACTATCTGCCCCGATCTCTCTTTGTAAAATGGGTTGAACTCGAGGTCAAGGCAACGTTGACTGGACAAAGTAACCTCCAGCTTTGATGACAGTCATTCCACCTTCACCCCACAGCACTCTGAACACACAACCTCCAGGCCCAAAGGAGAAGATTAGCAGACTCTACCCTAATTACTTCTTATTGTGCAGTTGTTAAAAAAGATTTTTGGCTCCAGAAAATGAGGCCGCAGCCAGACAGAAGTTAGCCTGGGGTTCAAAAGTCTGGCAATCTTTGGCTCCACGGGCCTATAAAAGCCAAGTGTTGACTGAATGCAAACAGCCTGCGTGCTGAGGGGCTGGCTGGGAGGGGGGGACAGCAGGGATGGGGGGACAGCAGGGAAGGGGGGACAGCAGGTCATCCATCACACCAGCCCCTCTAATAACTCCTCTCTGGCCTGTTAATGGATTGCTCCTTTTGATTCCTCTGACAGTGGGAATGCCAGACACTGGCTTTGACACACAGCCCTTCACATCCACACGCTGCCCTTGGTGTCTTTGAAAGGATGAGCCATAGTGATGCTGGAAAAATAAAGGCTCCTTGATACAGGAGCTGCCTGGACTCACTAACCTGCCACTCCTCTAGGTGTTGGTTTTTTTTTTTAGGTAGGTGTAATGAGCACCTATCAACCATTAATGATGGTTGTTGCACAGGAGGAAGGATCAGGAGTGCTTTTAGTGAAGTGAGAAGCAGTCAGTCAACTCCTCACCTTCAAGCATTAAATGTCTTGAGAGGTCAAAAGGTTGTACCAGGAATGCAAAGTTTGGAATATTTTTAATTAAGCTACATCCTTTGAAATTCTTTCAAGTCAGTCTTCAAACAAGTCAGGTCTTAAATCAACACCCTTTAAAAACACATACACCTCTGGGAAGTGCCTTCATGCAAGGTCCACTGGGTATCACAGAAGCTGGTTAATTTAATTTTATGTGAGTCATTAAAAACCTTCACTTATTTTTGTCTTCATTTACTGTAGAATATATTATTATTCCTTTTCACTGAACACCTGAATTCCTTATTCTATGTAAAGCTGGTGTGTTATGTCTGAATGGGTTTGCTATCTTAATTTACCCATTTCTTTACTATAAGGGTTGCAAGAAGAGTTTGGAATACGAATGTTTTTGTTAGCTGAAAACAGACATGCTTCTTTGTTTGCTTTTTATAATCTATTTTTACTAAATGCCTGCCTCTTAGAGAGTTACTGATTGGGGGATATTTTCATTGTCCTATAAATAGAAGCTGCAGTTGACATACAAATAACTGTACTCGTCACTGGAGTTTAAGGCCCTTTTGGAAAGTTTTATTTGCATGAAAAGATTCAGCAGCTGGCTAAATCCCACAACAAATGACATAAACCAGCAAAATCAAACTTGACCCAAACATTTAAAAGACATTAAATGTCAGTAGAAGGTAGCGGCTGCTTTGGTTTCCATGCTGTCTTTTCAGTTCTATACACTTTCTGTGTTATTTTTGTGACCAGCATACATGGGATTCAAAAGACTCTCTGTTAACAAAGACCTTTGATCCCTGGATTAACTCTTCTAACACTCTCCTTAAGCAACTAGGAAAATAAAATGGTTACCTCATTATCTATTTTGAGAGAATATTTTAACTGGCCTCTGAGGAGAAGGGCTGGGGGGGCAGCTCAATTCTCCAGAGTGAAAGCTGATGGCAAAGGGTGGCACCTATTGGTGTGAATAGTTCAAATTCCAGAGGTAAGCCTGGAAGCAAAATCCTTCTGGTGAGAGCCCCTGTGTCTGCCCTGGCTTCTCTGTGTCTGTGCTACCAGAGGCAGCTGCCCCAGGGGTAATCTCTGACCCTGGGCCAAGTGGTGCAAAGTGGTTTCTGTCCATGTTGCTCAGGAATAACTACTCTTGTGTGGTCAGATTTGGGACAGTCCTTGGCCCAAGTCTCCTTCGGCCTCATACGTCCCTGAGATCTTACTATTAAGCATTTGTGATTTGCTAATTCCAAGTGTGTGTTGCCTGTGTTGTGCCATGACACCACAAAGGGGATCTGAGGACACGAAGCCTTTTGGAATCACATCAGACAACTCTCGTGGGCTGAGGGACTTAAACTTGCTGAAATCCAAGTCCATTTTGCCTGTCTGGAGCTGAGCCTGGAGCAGACTATTCTGTCAGCTTCATCCAGGCTTCCTCTCCAAGGAAACTAGTCATTTCTCTTCAGAAGGAAGCCTTGGAGTGATGAGAGGCTCAGATGCTGGCAGCAAACATGGAGCTGAAGTATGTGACAGTGGAGATGTCTGTTGGTCTTTGATGGAGGCCTGTTCCACCCATGGCAAGTATCTCATTTATGCTTTAAAATCACATTCAGTACCTGATGCAGCCAATGTTTCCTAGGTTTAAACTCAGATACACAGTTTTCAGCAGTGGAGCTACTCAGCAGGGACATTTATTGAAAGCTTAGCTGCAAGTCCCTTTTCACTCTGAATATGGTTATTGACAACAAGGCATCTGTTGTCAAATTTGGCTTCATCTGGAATGAAGAGAGTGTCTAATGACACTGTAGCTTGGCTGTACCATTATACTTTCAATTCTAAATATGTCTCATATCCTGTTTGATGAGAAGCAGAACAAGGAAGCCCAACTTCCTATGGGTTTTCATCTGACCTTCCCATGATAATCAGCTTTTCTCAAAAGACTTCCCCAGCCACTTCATGTCTGCTATGCATCCTGACACGAATCCTACCAACACACTCCTATTTCCTCTGTTTCCCTTTATTTTTTCACTTCATTTCACCCCCCATATGGACTGAAGTAGCACAGTGATGCAGATGCTGTGACCCATATGCATGTAGATCAGAAAGCAGATATACATATGGTGATTGCCCAGCCAGAAGGTCTTGTGGAGCTCATACTGAATTTTTTCTCCATCTCTCTTTAATTTACATCAATTACTTTCCTCTACCCACCTTGATTTTCACAAGGGCTGTAAGAACTCATCCCCCACCAGAAATTCTTTTTTTTTTTTTTGTCTGACTCGATTGTCAGCAGCTGTCAGATTTTAAAACTCCCAGGATAGGAGGTGAATGACAAAGTAAAATGCAAATGGAGAGATGTCATGAATAGAGAAGCTCAAGTTCCTCAGGAAATAAGGCTAAAAGAGAAGGTGATGGTGAGATCACCTTGGAGCTCTGCTGGCAGCTGGCACACAGAGGCAGCTGCCAAGCAGGGCAAAGCTGTTCCTCAGAGCTGATTTCTGCCAGTTTTTTCTCAAAACATAGTGTCACCATGTTCCTCTAGATGGGATTTCTTGATGCCTTCTTGCCAAGTGGATGTATTCATAAGGAATGTCAGCACAGTGCCTGAGAGACACCCAGACCCGACCAGGACCAACAGGCAGAGTTCAAACAGTTAAGTCAAGAGGCTTTTGGGGTATGTGAGGATCAGGGCTACACATGATTTACCACCTCAGCTCCACTTAGATCTTCAGCTCTGAAGTCACCTGGATCAAGGGCTATATACCACAGAGGATTCTAATCCTGAAGCAGGAACAAAGTATATCTGAAGAGCCTAAGGCTAAAACCATGATAGAAAAGGTTGGTTTCCCTTGTAGGAATACCATGTAAAGAAAAAAAATGTGAATTCATCCCATCCAGAGATAAAAATTCCAGACAATCTGGGGTATTACATGATGTTTTCCTGCAGATGTCTCTCAGACACCTTAACTCTCAAAGAAAAAATGTTATTTCAAACAACCCTAATCTTGGTGCTTCTTATTGACTAAACTCAATAATTAGGCTGTTTATATTACCTGGCAGGTGATGTAACTGAGAGATGGGAGTGGATCTTTAGGTGCCTGACAGACTCATGTTCCTAAAAGTAAAGCAATACAACTTTATCCCATTTTTCTAACAGGTGCTTAAGCCTGAATGGAGGACAGAAGCCAAAATCTGAGAAGCCACAGAGACTATCTCACTGGAAAAAACTTCTTGGTGGCTTCTACAGGGTAAGTAGGCAAAGCAGATAACTCAAAACCAGAGTGAGACCAGTCACTTTATAAATCAACATGGCTCAAATCACTCATCAGAGAGGAACATGAGGGCTATAAACAACAGCTCCTTGTCACAGACGAGCTAAATCAATGATATTTGAAACACAGTGCATCAGAGGTTACCTCCTTTAAACTCTCTTGTGTATTTGCCTGTCTCTGTTCTTACACAGCCCCTTTTACATCAGAAACAGAATGGCTTGTTTTTTTTTTTCTTTTGCAGGACAGCACAAGTTTTTATTGAGAGAGCCAAAATTAATGGGCTTGAGTGCCAGCAGTCCTTCTGTAGCCACATCTCTTCTGTGCTGCAAGAAGTATTGATGTCTTTTTGTTTGTCATTTCAGCTGCACAGATTAGGAATACATGTGGCTGTGCTGTGCACTTTCTGTTCCAGGCATGAATCCCATTGGCCTTTCACATGCAGGAATCCCTGGTAATCTCAGCTAAACTTTTCTAGGGTGAAAAAGAAGGGTTATTCAATGTGTGCAACACTACTCCAAGCCTTGGGAGATCTTTCTTGTGATCTCTTCACAGTATTTATAGACTTTTTTCTATATATTTTTTTTTTTCAATAAGTCTCTCAGGTCCCCACGTGTGAAACCTAGGTGAGAAAAACCTTCACACAACACCATGAAGGTTAACACATGATGCTCCTTCAGCAAAAGGGAAGACTGCTAATTAAATAAACTTATAAAAATCACTGCTGGTACCTGAATCCTTCCAACAACCTGTGACAGTTCTGGCTTTTATAATTAAGCCACATAGATGTACAGTAAAACTATAGATCTGAATCAAAATCCTGCTTATATCAAGAAGTGTTTCTTGAAGAAACATCACCATGGTTTCTACCTGTGGAAGGCTTTTTTTATTGTTCACAGAAAAGAATTCTAAATTCAACTGTTGGCAAGAGTAAGTCAAGAGGATGCATGACCCTTTTTCTCTCCTTTGGGAATACTTATGCATTGGTCAATGTAATGCACTTCATTTATGAAGGTAAATAAGGGGCAAAGGGGAAGGGAATGAAGATTTTTTTTCTCTCTCTTCAATCTACTTCGTACTGTGTGGTGCCTCAGCAAGGGAAAATGTTCTGGAAAAGGTGACATCCATCCTACCTCTGATTCACAGACTGATTGCTAATCTGCTCTTGAACTTGCTGCAACCAGTCATCAGCCTCGAGGGCTGGTGGCAAAACTATGTCTGGGCCCTTAGATGGCCCAGATTCATCTAGCTCATCATCAAAAAACACCCCAGGAGATTTTAAGGGAAGACTTAAGTCAAGAAATAGAAAACTTTAGCATGGAAGTGCAAATCTTTGCTGTCTCAGGTGGCCACATTGTGTTTTCTTTCCAGACTCATGAAGCTCCATTGAAAAACATAGGAGAAAAATGTTCCACATCAACATTTTCTGATGGTTACAAATTTCTTCCTAATTTTTAGGCTATATTCACCCACAGCCTGTTTAGATTTGGCCTTACTCATCCTGGCATTGTCTTCTAGCTCTGCTATTTTTTTCTTTTCCCTCTATTTTACCCCTGAGGTGCAGCAAACATATTACCTCAGTTCTTGTTTTGCTAGACAAGTTAAGTACTTTCAGTAGCTTGTCATGACTTTGTTCAGTATATTTCTTTCAGCTTGCATTCATCTTTTTGGAACACTAGAAATCAGAAGAGTATAAAGAGGAAGTTTTACAAGGACAATGACATTAATAGATTATTATTTCTCCTGGAAAAAAAAAAAGGATTTATGGGGATTGCATTTGCCTTCTTCATAGTCAGCTCACAACGATGGATCATGAGCAACTGATGCTCTCAGTTATTTCTCTTTATTTATTTCCAAGTAATGTATTGTGGCAAAAAATCTCATTAGCAACTGAAAGGCTTTGCAATCATAAAGTTGCAATTTATGCCATTTCTATCACTCTAGACCTCAAAGTTTTTCTCTTTTCAAATAGCCTAGTCCCTCCCTGTGATGACAAAAAGTTTCAAGTAAGAATGGTTACCTGCTTTCATTAACTCATCTCTATTCTCTGATGACAGTATTGAACAAGATGGGCCCTGAGTGATCTTTTAGACACTCCTGTGCCAGTCTTCTTTGAGACAGAATTTTCCCTTTCAACACCACCCACTGTCTTCTGGTGGAATTAATAACTTCCCAGTGACACCCCTCAAATGATTTACCCACCCAGCAAGACAGTTATGATGGAAAGCTAACCTGGCATGGCAAACACATGGTAAACACTTTGATTTCTTTATTTCTTCCACATCTCTAATTTTTCTTCATAATGCTATTTAGATACTATTATTATTTAGCAAAACCTACAAGTGTTGGCTTTTCTTTTTGGACAAAGGTGGATTATCTGAAAACTGGAATCTGTTTTTAACTAGAAAATGTGAGTAAAAAACAATGAGGCAAAGTTTTTCCTGCATTGGTTTCCCCATATTTGTTTTAACTGGGGGACTTTATTATCTAAATAAATTTAATCTTTAGAATAAGATTTATTTCCAAAAGAAGGCCAGTTCTCTCTTCAGGTGTAATAATTAAACATGGCCAAAAGGATCTCAGAATGTGATACCTTGTTTGTTTTCTGCCCTGATCCAGTGTGTCTCAGTGACACTTATTTTAGGTACTAATCATTAAGAATTTATGGGGTGTTCTTTTCACAGTGAATAAACCAGGTATTTGTCTAGATATTGGTGCTCACATTAACATTCATGATGCATTCTACTGCATTCCAAGGGGGTTGTGAATTAGAGGAAACAAGCTTAAGTTTCTGGAGGGAATCTTTACTAAATAGTTGTAAATCCTCCCCTGGTGCAATCTGAGGCCACTTCCTCTTGTCCTATCACTTGCTGCTTGAGACAAGAAACTGGCACCCACCTTCTTACAACCTCCTTTCAGGTAATTGTAGACAGCAATAAAATCTCTCCTCAGCCCTTCAGTGCAGCCTGTCCAGGAAAAACTTTCAACTTCCCAAAAAGATCAATAATTCCACCCAACTCGCTGTCCCCTGCAAACCTGAGATGCTCCACTTCAAAACAAGGAGCCAAACCTCCATGGCAAGGATCTGCAACGTGTTTAACTTCTGGGCTTTGTCAGAAAGAGGCATTTGCACCACTCATTCACCAGAATGTTAAACAGTCTAATCAGAAGTTTGTAAAGCTGTTCAGTTTGCATAAGCCTGCTGAAATTTAAAATAAACATTACGTATGTGGTTAGCAGCAGGAAGTAGAATATCCTTTAGAAGGCAGCTGTCTGTTTACTGCCTGGTTTATTATGAAGCTGTTTCTTCTTAATTTAGATGTCCCTGGTATCCTCAACCACTTGGTGAATGTTGCATACATGTGATACAACCACATGTCATATCTACTCTGCTTTTTGTGTGTTGTCGATGTTTCTATGTTTAGATTCATCTCTATTTCTGGTGATTGTCTCCCTCTCGAGCAATAATTGAGATGAACAACCCTAATAAAGCCAGATACTGTGAAGTTTGGAGAGGCATGAAGATCAAGAGGCAGTCATTCTGGCTGGGTGAACAAAGGATGAGCAGAGAGCTCGTGTGATAACCAACAGAAGGGGCAAATATTTGGTTTCAGATGAAGACAAAAGATGAAGAGAAAAAAATATAAATTCATTTACCTCATTTATACTCTTCATAAACTATAAAAACAAGGTATGACACGTGGGAGATCTGGCACTGACACGAGCCCATGCGTGCCAAGGAAGGTCCACACCAGCTCTCCCTGGAGAACGTGGGGCTGCAGGGAGGCTGTGGGTTGTTATCAGGTGTTATTTACCCACAGTGTGTCACTCCTGACTCAGAGAGCTCGTTTTACAACTTTGCTGAGAACATATGGGGAGTGCCTGGGTGTGGGATTTGCCCTTCTGTCAGGAAAACAACCAACCCAAAATTTACAACAAGGCGTGTTCAGAGCAGGTATCCTGTGTGAATGAATTCCTGTAGAGGCTTGGGGCCACTTGTGTCCCCTACTGGTTATTTCCTCAAGCCCTGGGGCTCACTGCATGCATCTGTTTATTTTGCAAACAGAAAGTGGAAGACCAACCTGGTTGGCTTAGCTTGGTAAGTAGTTCACTAGTCAGAAAAAATCTGGAGAATGATTTCTTTTTCAACAGAGATACGCACATCCACTTTATTCAGCCAGAAGGTGTGTTCAGCTGGCTGCCCAAAGGAAGCTGCTGTGGTTCCCCAGCCTCCTGGGGCTAATGGCTCTCAGGTTTTCTTGGTTAGGGTGCACCAGGTGAGGCACTCAGCCTTTGGGGTTTGAATTCCATGAGCCAACGGTGCTTCAAAGTGGGTGGGCACAGTGGCACAAAAGCAGAAGAAGCAGGATAGGGCTTGGGGGTATCTTTTTTTCCAGCATGTAAACAGGGAAGAAATGAAGATATGAGAGCAAGAAAAATGTGAGTAATAAGCTGCAGCCACTTCTTTTCCATTTTGCTCCAGGAAGAGGCCACACTAGGTAACCCACCATCTGGGATGTGGCTTTTGCCCAGGACACCCCTGATGTGGCAGGGAGTGGTGCAGAATGTCCCCCTCAGACTCATGATGACATCTAAACCAATCCCAGTACTGGGTAGAAAGCTCTGCTGCAATCTGTGCTGGTTCAGCTGCCCCAGGTTCAGGGCAGTGGTGTCCATGGGGAGAAGTTGTGTCAGCTACTTGTGTTTTACCTCTGGAACAAATCTATCATAGCCCTGATTTGCCCTTTTTAATTAAAGAGTCTGCTAAGGTTTTAGACTTTTTGACCAGTGTTTTAATGAGTTCCAAACATTTAATAAACTGTTGGCATTATTTTGTCAATTGCATCACTTGGATAAGAAGCTTAACCCAGTGTCTAAAACTGAACACATTTGTCGAGTCTATTTTTAATCTTTCAACATGAAATCCAAATATGTTTCTAGACAGTCAGAAAGGTGATTATCTCCTTTCTCTCCATCTAAGGCAATGTGCTTTCCTAATAATGTTATTTATAGCTAGGGGCTGTTCAAGTGTAGCACAGACAAGTCTGCCTACGTATCATGTAAAGCTGCCTGCTGGAGTAATTACACATTTTTTTTCTTAAGCAGTGTGGTAACTAAGAGATGGCTGAGTACTAAACCCTTGCCTGGCTGCTTAGCTGCATCCCAAAAGCTCAGGTCAGCTCCAGGAGTGCAGGATATGAAGCATCTTGCTGTGTTGTGCTGTGCTTTTCCCTTTACATCTCATTTTTGCTACATGACTGATGCAAAGCTCACAGTTCTAAGTCTCCTCTGGCAGGTTTTGCTGCAAAGGGACCCCCCCACTCCTCAGGCTGGATGCAAGACACAACCACTTGCCTTATAACTGAGCCTGTGTTTGTAACCTGAGTGTTGGTCCCAGATCAAATACTCTGCAGGTCTGACTGAAGTGCTCATGGATGCCTTTTGGAAGTGTTGATTCACCTTCTTCCATGTAAAAGGAGATTAAATAAAGGTATGAGTTTAAAAGGAGCTGGGGCCTATAGAAAAAATTCAAATCTATATGGTGAAGGGAAGAAAAACTTGGAATCATGATTCATTATTTGTAGCAATTTGGAAATAAGAATTTAATTAGATTATTTGATTTAAAATGCACTAAAATAATTTTTTAAATCAGCACATAGGTACATAGCAGAACTCGTTGCAATGGGATACTCTGGAATTCTAGATTTGGCTGGACTTTGGCTCAACCAAAGCACACCAGTTCTTACACAGTAATAATATTCTCCATTTCTGCCAAATAAATTACTTCAACCAGAAAATTCTTTCTAACTAGCAGAGAAAATGTGGGAAAATAGGAGACTGAAAGGTGAAAGATGCACAGCCTCAAAAAAAAAAGGGAAAGAACTGATGACAAAGTAGGAAATAAGTGTCATTTGAACCAATTTGTTGCTAAACAGATAGATAAAGGGAAAGTCAGCAGGAAAGTTACAATATGGATCTTAAGAGCTATTTTCTCTCAGTTTCCTGAGTGCTTGATAATAATAACTTAATAATAAGTTATTAATACTGATAGATTTGAAAATGGCTTCTGAGATTTCTGTAGTCACGATTTAGGCCCCAAATGTCAAAGGAAAACATTGGAACTTGTCCAGAATGACCTTCATCAACCCAACCAGCCCCAATCAGGCCATGCAAACATGATCTAGAGGTGAAGGGGTTAGATATGCTGTGAGTGGACTCCTCACAGCCAAGTGTGTTTGGCCTTTGGGAACTCGTGTGTGTGCTCTCTTTGCACTTCTGGAGCCAGGACTGCTCTCTCCTTCCCCAGGCAGAGTGACACGGTGGTCGAGCTGCAAACCAGGTGGTTCCAGCAGAAAACAAGACAGCCCAGAAATCACTAACACACCAGTTTACTAGAGGGGAAAACAGGAAACATCTGAAAGAGCCTATGTGACTTCCAAAAGGTGGCATTTTTTTTGGTAGATGTTGCTAAAGCATTATTTAATTTAATTTTAAGTCATTTTCACCGTATAAGGTAGATACAGGAAAGAATTTTTGGTATTCTTCCACAGGAAGCAGAATTACTCAAATAAATGGAAATATTTAATTATTTTTTATATTAACTATGAAGGGAAATATTTAATTATATTTATATTGAAT
>JAOEGS010008836.1:0-18617 GCA_025447755.1 Corythornis vintsioides | reverse complement strand
GGGGGCGTAAGCCGGAGATGGGGGGCGGCAGTAGGGAGGGTTGGGGGGGCGGCAGCGGGGATGTGGGAGGCGGTAGGGAAAGGTGGGGAGGGGGTAGCCAGGGATAGGGAAGCGAAAACCGAAGCGGGGAGGCGATAAGGAGAGATGAGGGCGGGGGTGGGGGTAGCCGGGCAGCGGGGGAGCCCTGCGAGGGTCCCGGGCGGGAGGCAGCGAGCCGGGGCAACGGCAGCCGGGGGCTGACCGAAGATGCGAGCGGCCGGCGGGGTCGCTCGGAGAGTAGCCCGTAGCTCCCACCCGGGAGGAGGTTCCCCGGGGAAGCCCCGGGCAAGGTTCGGCCCCGCCGCGGATCCAGCCCCGCCACCGTTCCCTGGGGCTGCCGCAGCGGCGGGAGCGGGGCCGGGGCTGCGCGGAGGCGCCGGCAGCGGGAGCGGACCCGCACCGCCTGCCGCAGCCCCGCGGGGACCGCGCACCGAGAGCCGCCGTCGCGGCCGGTGCCGGTGCTCGGTGTTTGCCCGCAAGCCCCTCGGCGGGGCTCTGGCGGACGCGCAGCCCCCAGCTTCGGTGCCGCCTCTGCGCCGAGCCCTAGCTCCGGCCCGGCAGGGGAGGCCGTCCCGGGCTCTCCCCGGTGTCCCGGTCCCTCACCTTGGCTGGCGCCGCCGTCGCCGTCCTCGCAGTCGGCCAGGTTGTTCAGCATGGCGCCGGCTGCCCCCGGCCGCACGCTTGCTGCCCAGGAGCTCCGCGCTCCGCTCCGCAGCCAGCCGCGTCCCGCGCCGCCCCCCGCCGCCGGTGGGAGGGGGCTGCAGTGCGGAGGCGCCCGGGCTCACGGCTCGCTGCTGCCGGCGGAACGCAGCCCGGTCGCTCGCTTCATCACGTATGCGGGAGGCATTGCCCCCGCCGCGGCGGGGGAGGGCGCGGAGAGCACGGGCGGGGTGCGGGGGGTGGGGGAGAACTAGGGCACGGCAGCGCTGCGGGCCCCAACTGGGCGGGACGGCCCCCACACGTCGCACTTGCCCCCTCACCCTGAACCGGCCCCCGCACCTCGCACTTGCCCCCACATCCCGCCGCCAGCCCCCGCAAACCCCCGGGACCGGGCCCCCGGCTACGGGGCCGCAGTGGGGCAGACCCTGCGGTACCAACGCGTCTCTGCGGGACACCGAGGCCTGGGCTTAGAGCGAGCCTCTGTCCGAGCAGCTCCCGGATGGGGGAGAGGTCCTGGGGGGGCAGCTTCCCAGGGAGGCCGGGCAGGAGGCAGTAGCAGCCGTGCTGAAGACCCCTTCACAGGCAGCAGTGTTCCCGCCGGGGCGAAGCCCCTCCGCCCCAGCAGCAGGACAGACCCACAGTCAGCATCACCCGAGGCTACGCTGGGGAGAAGCGGGGTGACCAGACACTCCCACAGCAGGACCAGGGATCCAGGCTGCCCCCCAGACTCTGCCCTGCCGGGCTGTAGCAGCCCTGCGGAGCGAGAAACGCTGCCCGCAGAGGGTAATGGGCTGGGGGGTGACTCCCACCCGAGGCTCCAGAGCAGCCGGGAACACAACCGGTTCTACCCTGCACAGACCCCCTCCGGACCAGCAGCACGGCAGGGCCGGGGCTGACCCTGGGGAAAACTGCAAAGGGCGGGGGGTCCCTCCGGCCTGACCCCGACAGCACGGCCGCGGGGCTCCGGGCTGCTTCGGGCAGCACCCCGCAGAGCCGCCCGCACCACACCTCCCGCCCAGCCCGGCAAGGTCCCGGGGCCAGGACCAGCTGCAGCTCCGGCATCTCCTCGGGGCGGGGTGAGATCATGACAGCCCGCTGGCGCCCATTACTTCTTGACGGCTGTAATTAATTGTTTACTTTCTCCTGGTCCGGGGCCAGCGGCTCTGCAGCGCAGAGGCTCTACGGCCTCGCCTCGTGGGGCAGGAGCGCGGGGCTCGGACCGCCCCGCATCCATCCCTTTAGCAGCCCCTGCCCCAGCCCCTGCCCTGCCTGCTGCAGCCGGGACCCTCGGTTCCCGCGTCCCTCGGGAACCACAACCGGCACAGCCCCAGCTCCACAGCCAACGGTGCCAGACGTGCCGCAGGCTGGTGGGCAGCTCAGGGGGCAGAGATCTGCTGCCCTCCCCCTCTCGGCCGCCAGACCCCTCTGCCTGCCCAGGACCCTGCCCAGGACCCGGCCCAGCCCCATCTCTCGCCCCTGCCATCCCTCAGCCAAATGGGAGCCAGGGCTGGAGCAAGGGCCTGGCCCCCTGCACTCTGCGCAGCCCAGGCTGCAGGCAGGACGCAGCGGGCAGAGCTGCTCTCCCCGGTGGGTCTTGGGGGGGTCTGCAGGGAGCCCCCCACATGCAGAGGCAGTGGCAGGACAGAGGGACAGCAGGGCCGGGGACCAGCCAGCCACAGCAAGAGCGGAGACACTGGTTTTGCGCAGAAGGCCACGGCGCGTGGGCTCGCACAGGAGGGATTTTCCTGCTAAAACAGATGGGGGGAGGGAGCACGTGAAAGACCACTAATCCCCTAATCCAGGGATTATGGCTCCATTTCAGGAGCTGGGATTTGCCAGCACCGCACGGGGGCTATGCTATCAACTGCGTTTGCTCAGCCCACGCACACTCTCGCTGCTGTGCCAGGGCACATCGAGGGTGTCCCCAGGGCAGAGCCAAACCAAGGGGGCTCAGCGCCCCAGCATAGCGCTGACATGACCCTGGCCCTCATACCTCTGGGTCTGGGGTATGTGGCCTCAGCACACTGGGATTGGTGAGACTTGGCATGGCTTGGGCAGCAGCTGCATCACCCAGGGTGCTGGGACAATGGTCTGGCACTGGGACTGTGCTCAGCACAAGGGCACAGGCAGAGAAGATGGGGATGGAAGGAGGCAGACAGCTTTTCCTGGGCATGGGGGGGATCACTGCCTCGGTGCAGGCAGGATCCTGGCTTAGGGCCAGGCATGGCATCAGTGCCCCACTTAACTGCAAGAGGCTGCCCAGGAATGACGAGGAAGAGCTGCACAGCTCCTCTGCCAGGCCAAGGGGTTGGCTTAGCACAGCTGGACCAGCCTCCCCCCACAACGCCCCCACACTCTCCCTGGGATAGAGACTGTTGAGCTGCGCAAGATGCCCAGGAGCCCAAGCTGGCCCAGGACACAGAACATCCATGCGAATCGCTCTGTGCTCCTGCAGTTCCTACAGAGTGCCCTGAGCATATCCTGGACCCCCTTATACCCACCATGTTTTTTAGAGCCTGGGTGGGGGCAACTGTCCCCTCAGCCCTTCCCCAGGCAGCCACGGCACAGCCCTGTCCTGTCCTGTCACCTCAGGGAGGTCAAACCTCCCCAGAGTAAGACGCTGCAGGTGCTGGGAAACGTCCCGAGGGCATGGAGCGGGCAGCCTCGCAGCAGCTCGCCCAGGAGTCAAGGGCAGCCAGGTGGCAGAGATGCCAGTCAGCGCATTGTACCCCTGCAGTGATCCTGGGCAGCACTGGCTGCCTGCCCGACCCACACACTGCCTGAACCTGGATGGGGGAGCCTGCAGCCCCAGCTCAGCATGCTCCTCGAGGACATGAGGCCAGGCCAGGGGCCTTGGCAGAGGATTTGCAACCCAATGTGCCCTGCACCGCTCTGTCCTGCCAGTCTCAAGAACATGTGCTGCAGCACGTCAGTGGGAAGGGGTCTTACTGGTCCCCATCCAGACAGGTCAGAGTCCTGCCAACAGCACCAGGGCATGGTGACACATGCACCAGCTGGGATCTGCCACCAGCTCCACTGGGACATGGAGGCACAATGACCCACGGGCTGGGAGTGGAGCCACGGGGAGCTGCTGCAGCTGCCCAAGGTCAAGAGCAGAAGGGTGGCAGTGGGGCAGGGCAGGTGGCAACAGGGCAGGAGGCAGTGGGGCAGGGCAGGAGGATGCGAGCTCATGCGTCATGAGAGCCCCGCACTGCCCGCAGCTGGCACAGCGTCCCCAGCTGCCCTGCCCAGATGTCTTCCCGGCAGCGGGGCCGCAGCAGCGGGCAACCGGGCAGCACAGCACAGGGATCAGCTGCGGACGTGACCTCCTTGTGCCAGGTCCTGCTCCTGAGCAGCGCAGCCAAGGAGCCCTCAAGCAGCCTTGCCCCAGGAATGCCAGCCTGAGAGAGGGCTGGAGGGAACGGTGCCAGCTGAGAGGAGGTTGCACGGCCATCGCCGTCTGCCCCTGAAGGAGCCGGGCCCCAGAGCATGGCTGACCAAGGCACTGGGGTGTCCTGCACCCCACATGCCACCCCCTGACCAGCCCCACAGCCTGTGCAAACACTCCCAGCCCCTGGCACCCTGCAGAGCATGTTGCAGTGGGTTCAGCAGCACGGAGAGGCCGTGCGAAGGTGCCGCAGCCAGCACTCGGGGCTTGGGCTGCCCTGGGCCCCACCAGCAGAGTCCCACACACCTCTCCACAGAGCAGCCCCTTGGTGCTTTTATCGATGCCTCCCCAGATCGATCCACCTCCCAGGGATCTGCTTGGCGTGGCTCTGGGCTGTGGGAGCCAGGAGTGCCATGGGATCTGGGAAGCCACAGCAGCAGGGCACCGTGAACGTGACAGGCTGGGCCCCTGCCCGTGCAGTCCCCAGTCCCTCAAACACACCCCTCTGACCCAGCACCTTGAGGGGGGGGTACAAAGCCCTGCCTTAGCATTTGGAGGGGGCCCTGCCCTGCCCTCACACCTCAGCCCCGCAGGGAATGGCCCTGCAGTGGGCTCTCTGCAGCCAGGGCTGGTGGGACCCTCACTGCAATCCAAGACCACCCCATAGGGCACCCACCCCGTGCCCAGAGCAACGCTGTCCCACGCAGCCCTGCCCATGGCCCGACGGCCCCACCGCGAGTCTGGGAGAGCAGCTAAACCGCCCCCCCCCCACCCCAGCATCAGGAGCCGCCGGCGGGGATGACACCGGGCCCGGTTTCCATGGCAACGAGAAAGGCTCCTTAACCAGTTGGTTGCCATGGCGACTGCCGCCGAAACCGGCTGCCTCGGGACGCGGAGCGGGGGCTCCGCTCCAAGGATGCCCCGATGCACCCCGGGGCTGGGCAGCTGCCCCGCGGACAGAGCCCAGGGGCGGGGACGGTGAGCAGCCCCACGGCCGGTGCCTCGGGGGGTACTCAGACCAGCACGTGTGGGTCCCGTGGGGCGGTGCCGGGGGAGACCCGCGGGGGGCGGTGGCCACGGTCGGGTCCCGCAGACGGCTGCGGGGCGGGCTGGGAGGGGCGGGGCGGGATCGGGCGGGACCGGGAGGGACCGGACACACCCCCGGAGGTCGGCCCGTCCCCGCAGCGGCCCCTGGCGGAAGCGAAGCCCCGCGCTGCCGCCGCCCGAGCCCCGCCGCCGTTCCCCATCCCGATCCCACGGGCCCAGCCTCGGCTCCGCTGCAGCAGCGACCCGCTCCCGGCCCTGGGGTCCCCTGGGGGGCTCCTGCCCGCACCCTACCCGCGTCCTGCCCGCACCGTGCCCCCGCCAGTCCCTTCCGCGGGAGCTGCGCGGGGCTGAACGCCCCTTCCAGCGCCACCGGCCGGAGAGGCGGCAGCGGGGTGGCCGGGAGGGGATTTCCGTGGGGCCGGGTGGTCCTGCAGCGCCGGGGGCTGTGCCGGGTCACAGCGTTCCGTGCCGCCCTGGCACCAAGAAGTATGCCGGGGACCAGCTGCAGACCCTGTCTGTTCCTACACTGGGATCCTTTCCAGGGTCCCCGGGCCCCTGTCACCGCTGTGCCGCTGCCAGTCCCACACGTGACCCTGGGAAGGGCCAGGCGGCACCGAACACCCATCTGGGACCCCGTGTCCCTCCCCAGCGGTGCACAGGCAGCTCTGCCATCCGCAGCAACGCGACAGCCCTGTGGCACCAGCCCCACGGCACCCCCTCCCGTCCCATCCATCCCCCTGGGAGGTGGTACACACAGACCTGTGGACATGTAAGGATTCGAGGCACAAACTGAAGCAGCCTGAGAGCTCCATGGCACACTGCCTGGACCCCCAGCACCCTGCCCCAATGCCCTGGCCTGCTGCCCCAACCCCTCGGCACACACCCAGCCGTGGCCGTGGGCAACCCACAGCGCAGGGTGGGTCCCAAGGCAGCTGCCAGCACGGCTGAGCCGCTGGCTGTCCTCTGCGAGGGTGCAAGGTCACAGCTCACACTGTCCCTGCGCCTCCCCTGACACGGCCCCTGCAGCACGGCCCACTCAGCTCCCCCCCTGCCCAGGCCCGCTCCACTTGGCCCCCTGTGAGTAGATCAGCCACCGAGCTGATAACTGGTTCCTGGAGGGCCAAGGGCTCTGCCTGTGGCTCCAGATCAGCACCGGCCACTATGGCCCCAGAGCAGCCCACGGGCCAGGCCTAGCCACCCGGTATGCCGTGGAGTGACAGGTGTCCCTGCGCCCATTCAGGCACCCTGTGCCACCCCGCCATGGCCGGGATGCCAGGCAGAGGACGCAAGAGACCAAAGCCCACTGGCAGGGGCACAGCCTGGATTGGGTGTCTCAGTGCCCATCCATCTGCTCATCGCCTCCCACTGACGCCCTTTGCTGAGGGCGCAAGGTCACAGCTCCACGCAGCGTGATGCTGCCATCGGCCAGGTTTCTGGGATCGATACAGCTCCGGTGACGGCTCAGCCCTGACACCACGTCCCCTGGGCACCGCAAGGCGACGGCCTGTCGGCCCCGGTGCCCACGCCCACCGCCGCCCAGTGGGCCATCTTCACCGAGGGCTGGCCGCAGCCTGCCCTCCCCACACACTCACACCGTCTGGCCACCGTCCTCCCAGCCCACCCTCCACCTCAGCCCCCCAAGCAGCCGCCTGCAGTCTCAGACCCCATTGCCGTCCCCCAGATGCCAGCCACGACCCTGGCTCTGTCCCGCAGCAGGTCCCGCAGAAGAGCAGCCTTGCTCAAACAGACCCGTGGGATGGGGAAGCGGCAGCAGAGCTCCTCAGCGCGTGGGAGCAGCCCCGGGAAGGAGCTGGAGGGTGAAGGATCCTGCCCAGGCAGCAGAGCCCCCACCCCTGCTCCACAGCCCCCCATCCCCTGCGTCCCGCAGTCCAACATCAGCTCCACTCCAGAACTCCCCGCTGTCTCCGAGGGGACTGACCGACCACCGGCCCAGGGCAACTTCGCAGCCCCCCGACGGTGCCCCGACAGCCCGGCCCGGTCCTGGGAACCTGCCCCTCCCGCGGACCCTCCCCACGGACCTTGCTCCACCGGTTCTTCCCTACCGGCCCTGCCTCACGGACCTTGCTCACGGACCCTGCCCCACGGACCCGTCCCCACGCAACCCTGCCCCTCGAAGGCCCCCTCAGCCCCTCCCCCGCCGCCGCCGTGCCCCGCGCTCACCTCCGCCGCCGCGGCCGGGGGGCTCGGTGCGGGTGGCGGGCGCGGGGCCGCGGCGGGGCAGCGCGGTGACGGTGAACCGCCGGCTCATGGCCCCGCCGCCTCCACAAGTGGCTCCGGGCCCCGGCGCCGCCGAGCGCGGCCCCGCCGGGCGCTGACCGGGGTCCTAGTGCCCGCGGCACCGCCCGCCGCGCCGCCCCCGCCCTGCACGGCTGGCACGGATCGGATCGGATTGGCTGGCACGGCTCGGCTGGGCGAGCGCAGCTGCTGGGGCTGTCCCAACTCGGTTCGGTTTGGTAGAGCTCGGCTTGGCTTGGCTAAGCGCGGCGCGGCTGGGCTGGGCTGGGCTGGGCAGGACTCGGCTCGGCCCGGCCCGGCTCGGCTCGGCTCGGCCCGGTTCGGCCCGGTTCGACGGGACTGCCCAACGGGCCGCTCCGCTCAGCACGGGGTGCTGGGACCGGACCCCAACAGGACGGGTCAGGCCGGGGCCGCGCTCTGCCTTGCGCGCAGCCACGGCCACTAATTACAGCTAATTACAGCCCCGGGGCTGCGGCCGCCCCACCCGGCCCCGGGCAGCCCCCGGACACGGCCCCGGCCCCGCCGCAGGGCAGGGCGGCTCGGGGGGGCCGGGATACAGCCGGGCGGGGGCGGCCACACGCCGAGCCCCAGTCTGGCGCAAACGCCGGTTCCTCAGCCCGGAGGGTGAGCCGGGGTGTTGTGGGGGCTCTGGCAGGTGGAGGGGCATGGGGGAGCCAGTGACAGGGGATGTTGGGACCGCGGGTCTGCGGGATGTCCTCCCTGGTGGGACCCAGTGCCCTTGAGGGATCCCAGAGCCCTCGCCAAGGGGAGTTGGCTGGAGCACCCCCCAGCAGCCCCCTCCTTACCGATGCCCACTGCCCGCCCCCCAGTCCAGGAGACCTCATGGCCCAGCCAGGTGATGGAACACTCAGAGGCCATGTCCAAAGAATCAACTTTAATAAAAACAGGTGGATGGGGGCTGGCAGAGCAGGCAGCAGGCAGGAGCGAGGCTGAGCCCACGCTCCTGATCCAACTAAGCTCTAGACCCAGCTTCCCACAGAGCCTGGAACGGCCCAGCCCGGCTGGCTCAGGAAAAAAGACAAAGTCGTTCCAAATGTGTTTGTGGTTTGCACCAGGCAAACGCCTCGTCATGGTGGAGCAGGCAGCATGGTGCCAACTGTAGCAAGAGTCCTGTTCCCCAGCTGGGGCTCCCCAAGTCTGGCAACTCCCAAGGGGTGACCCCAGAACACATGCCCCTTCCCACGGGGGAGACAGCAAAGCCCCCACCTCAGCTGGGGCTGCCCCATGCTCATGAGGCTGCGCAGTCCCGGATGCCCCGAGGTTCAGGCTGCGGGACAGAAGCCTGGGGGCCACGAGCTGTGGGCTGGGAGTGGCGTGTTGGCCAGAGAAGGGTGGTGGGGGGTTCCTCAGTTCTGGGGGCACTGCAGGATGTCGTACTTGACGTAGCCCACCCGGTCCACCTGGTAGCGTGGCGTCATCCTCCAGTAGAAGCTGCCCCGGCAGAAGTGGTACTTGTCTGGGTGAGGAGCGAGGCAGAGGATGGAGGGTCAGTGGGAGGGCAGCTGTGCGAGGAGCCTCCCCAACAGCTGCCCGAGTGGCACGGGGGGATCTGTCCCCCTCGGACGGCCCTTGCTGGGACCTGTCCAGCCCCACCTCAGGGGTGCACAGGGGCTGATGGCATGCCCTGCACTGGGACCATTCCCTGCACCCGTGAGCATCCGAAACTCAGCACCAGGGCAATCATGCCCTGCCCACGGGAGGCTTGGGGCACCCAGGAGTGATGGCACGTCCCCCACCTGCCAGGTCCTCACCTTGGTAGAGAAACACATTGCGAGCATCAAGCGGGACGCCAGTGAAGACATCGTCGGTCGCACGGGGGTAACCCTTGTCTACCCTCTGGATCTTCACGTCCAGCCTGCAGGGAGAGCAGAGTGGTGCCTAGGGCTGCTGGGAACCCCCCGTCCCAGCATGTCACTGGGGAGCCAGAGGATACTGCCATGGCCATTTGGACCCACTCACCTCCAGTAGCTCTCCCCGCTGAAGAGCAGCACTTTGCCACGGCCCCGCTGCAGGGCCCCTGAGATGCGTCCAGCTCCCTTCCGGATGCCCAGCTTCTCGATGCCCCGGGGGCCCAGCACATTCTTGCCAGAAAACACCCAGAACTGCCGACCTGCGGCAGGAGAGAGCTCAGGGATCAGCTTGTCCAAGGGCCCCAGGACAACACACGCCAGTGGCACCAGGGCCCTGAGGGCAGCGGGAGCAGAGCTCACCAGCAAAGAAGAAGACCCTCTTGGTGAGCAGGTCCTGGAATGCAGCATCAATGGTGTCTGGGAGGCCTGGCCACGTGTCTGCCACGGTGAAGGCACCCTGGATGCCCGACTTCCAGAAGGATGAGTGTGTCCAGTATTTCCTGAGGGGAAAGGTCAGCGTCCTGGTAACTCCAGCCTGGCACAGCCCCATGTTTCCCCATGCCCACGGCATGGCTCCATGTCCCCCCACTCCCCCTCACTACCCTGGAACTTGCCAGGGCAGGAGGCACCAGGGACTGCCACTCACCCATCCTTGAAGAAATGCAGCTCCCCGTTAATCTCTGTGATGGCATCAAAGTCCTTCTCCATGCAGGCGTCCCGGCTGGGGTCCACAGGGATGGGCTGGGACGTGGGCTCCGGTGTCTCCCCATCTTCCTCAGTGGTGGAGGCGCTGCCGGGCTCTGTGGGTGTGGGCTGGGGCTCCTCAGTGGGTATGGGCACAGGGGGGGTGGGCTCAGGGCCAGAGCCATGACCTGAGTGAATCCAGGGGAGGGCATGAGGCTGGGAGCTGGCACAGTGCTGTGGGACCCCCAGCGTGCCTGCCACAGTGTGGCTGCTCACCATAGAGGTACTGGATGCCCTGGACATCATCTGGGTGCAGCTGGAAGTCCTGGATGTAGCTGTACATGGGGTACATCAGGGCCTCGCGCACGCTGGAGTGGTCCAGCCCCAGTGAGTGCCCGAACTCGTGAGCAGCAACCAGGAAGATACTGTAGCCTGGGGGAAAGCACTGTCCTCAGCACCCAGTGGTACGAGACACTGGCCAGGGACCGTGACCCCTGTGGGCAGCAGCACAGCATGGGGCTGGAGGGTGTGGGCATGGGGCCTGGTACCTCTATCTGGGCAGAAACCCCACTTCTTGTCGGTGTCGTAGTTGCTGGTGGTGGCACACCAGAGCTTGCCATCCTGACGGCCCTGGCTGGTGCAGGAGCTGTAGGACTGCCCCAGGAAGGTGAAGGGGAAGACGCAGGGATCCCCCTGGGAGTTGCCGCCGATCACCGCCGTGTCTGCAGCACAGAGTCAGCGGGCTTGGCCCCAACGCCCAGCCGTGCCAGCCGTGCCCTTAGGCACCTGGCCTGCTCAGCACAGCTTGGAACCAGACGCCCCATGTGCCCGTGCCCAGCACCCCCCCGCTCACACCTCTGTTGGGGCAGAAGCCGTATTTCTTGTCCTGGTCGAAGCTGGCAGTGGTGGCACACCAGCGGTAGCCATCCGAGCGCCCATCTGTGGTGCAGGCGTCGTAGGAGGTGCCGTCAAAGATGAAGGGGAAGACACAGGGGGACCCGTCGCTGTTGCCACCAGTGGTGTAGAGGACTGTGGGGTGAGAAGGGGTGAGGATGGACCCTGGCACCCGAGAGGCTGGACAGGGGCTGCGGCCGCGGCCACTCACGTTCGCTGGGGCAGAAGCCGTATTTCTTGTCCCGGTCGTAGCTGGCGGTGGTGGCACACCAGGGCAGCCCGTCCGTGCGCCCCTCCGTGATGCACTGGGAGTACGAGTGGCCCTCGAAGACGAAGGGGAAGTGGCAGTTGGCCCCGTTGGCGTTCCCATGGCGGGTCTTCACCACTGATTGGCAGAGGGGCAGATCAGCAATGGGGCTGGGGCAGCCGCCGGCGCCCCGCCTGACCTACCAGACCCTGCTCTTACCTATGCCAGTTCCCAGTGTCCAGAACTCGTCATCGTCAAAGTGGGCGTCGCCCTGGATGCCACGGCCTGGGGGAAAGGCATGGGCCAAGAGCCCGTCCTTGCCATCGAAGGGGTACCCATCACCGTGCTCTGTGGACACAAGCACCCTCAGTGTCAGCCCTGCCTGGGACACCACGGCCCCCAGCACAGGCACGTGCAGGAGCAGAGGGACCCTGGGCACGCAGGGGACACAGAGTGACGGTCCCATAGGCACGGCACATTGCCAGTCCTCTCCCCACTGCTGAGCCAGCTCCCGGCCCCCCCGCAGGACATCACCTTGGCTGCCAAACATGATCATGATGTCTGCCTCGCCGCTGTATATCTGGGTGAAGGTAAGGGGGGTGACGTCGCTCCACACTTGGAACGCCCGCTTGAAAGCATCATCGATGATGGCACGGTCCAGGTCGGGGGAGTAGTTCATCACCCTGCCGGAGCCAGGCGGGCGGTCAGTGCTGCTGGGTCCCAGCTCCTGATGCTGGAGTGACCTCCCTCCAGGTGCCCCCACCCCGGGAGGGGACCTCAGCACTGGCATAGCCAGGCAGAGCAGCTGGCCACCACCCCCAGGCCTGGCTCAGATGCTCTCCCCAATGCTGGGGAGCAGACGCTGCCTCTGTGCCAGCTTGGCACTGGCTGTGCCAAGACCCAGCTGTGCCAGCAGCACCGAGGACTGGCCAGTGGGCTGGGCTGAGGCTGCTGCCCTGCCTGGCCCCTCACACACATCTCCATCCCCTGGAGAAGACCATCACCCCGTGGGCATGAGGTTCCATCTCCTGAGGCAGACTCACCGGTATGTCAGGTCCATGTGGTCCCACTTGAGGTTCCCCTCGAAGGTGAGGAATGCTCCCACGTCGGGGACGCCGCAGCGGGGGGCTCGCATGGCCTCCAGCGTGGCAGCATCCAGCTGCCCCGTCTCCTCCAGGCCCAGCTGCTTCTGCATCCTGCGCAGCGCCTTGCCCAGGGACACGTGCTTGCTGCCCGTCCTCGCCTCCGCCTCCGTGGTGTAGCCGAACCGCATCAGGTAGCTCTGGGGGGCAAAGGCAACCGGAGGGGCTGAGCAAGGCAGGAGGGGGCTCGGGCAATCCCAGGCACCACAGACCCCCGGTGCCCGACCCCAGCCTGGGCACCACCCGGAGCACGGGGAGACAGGCAGCTCCCAAGCTCAGCCTGCAGCCCCACGCTGCTGCCCCAGGAGCTTGTTGGGGTCCTGGGTGCCAGAAGGAGGCTGTGGGGCTACATCCCCCTCACCTCTGCCAGCTCCAGGTCCGACATCTTGCTGACCAGCTCCCCCGGGAAGGTGACAACTGCCTGTGGCTTGCTCTGGAGAGGGGCCGCAGAGCAGGACAGGGCCAGCAGCCCCATAGTGAGCGGGGCCAGGAGGACGAGAGCCATGGCAGTGGTGGCAGGAGGGCTGTAGCTGCACCGGGTCCCTGCTGCTCTGCTATCAGAGCATCAAGCTCAGCTCCTATTTATGTGGTGGGGAGGGCAGTGAGTCACCCTCAGACCCCTCAGCCTCCGACTCACAATCCCTTCCCACGGTGACGAAACTCAGGCTCCTCTGTTTCTGCCTTAACTGTTTCATCACCTTGTTTACAAAACACGCTTCAGTCCCATTGCCACGCCAGGCATGAGGACGGGTGTGAAGGCAGCCAGACAGGTGGCTGTGCTGGGGCATGGCACAGCCTGGCTGCCGTGGGTCTGCCCTGCGGCGAGGGGCATTGCTCTGCCAGCCCCACGGTGCGGTTGTCAGTGGGGGCATCAGGGGGTCGTGGAGGCTGAGGGGCTGTCTGAGTGCTCAGGACCCCACAAATGTGCCACCACACCAGTGATATCGAGGGTCGATGCCACCAGAGCCAGACCCAGGGGGGCTTGCATGGGCACTGGGGCTGTGTGGGCAGAGCTGAAGGAGACCCTGTGCCCAGAGCCCCAGCACATGCACCCTGCCTGCCTGGGAGACAGATGCCAGCACTTGGCCCCTCACTGGGACTCAGAGTCCATTCCCATGTCCCCCACTACATGTGGTGGGGCAGGGTGCTCCCAGCACAGGGGAACCCCTTGGCTCATCACCCCATGGGTGCCTCTAAACACATTCACCAGCAGCTGCCCAGCAAAGCCCCTCAAGACCAGGGCAGCACCTGACCACAGAGTACCTCCATGCCCAGGGATGCTCGGGCAGGGCCGGTGGTGCTTCCTCCTCGTCACCGGCTGCTCCACATGGTGCTGCTGACTCAGGTTCCCACCTGGCACAGCACAAACCTCACCATGGGATGGTGTTTTCCTGCTTTTCCCAAAGTGCCGACGCTTGTGGGAATGAGCGTGGTGAAGGGGAAAGCAAACAGAGATGAGGAGCGAGAGGAAACAGATGGCAGAGTGGAGGGAAAGGCGCAGCGTCAGCCAGGGAGGCGGGAGGGCCGGTGCAGCCCAGTGACAACTGCCCGAGACAGGGGTCCTAGGATGGGTCCCCCCTCTGCAGCCCTCGCTAACCCCAGGCTCATGGGGCCCCGATGAGCCCTCAGCTGAGGATGATCTTCCTGGACCACCCCATCCCTCCTGTTGCCCCGTGCTCCTGCATGCTGAACACACGGGCTGTGCCACTGCAGCCACCCCT
Source organism: Corythornis vintsioides (assembly GCA_025447755.1). Classification (NCBI taxonomy): domain Eukaryota; kingdom Metazoa; phylum Chordata; class Aves; order Coraciiformes; family Alcedinidae; genus Corythornis; species Corythornis vintsioides. The sequence continues at coordinate 4,668 of JAOEGS010008836.1, read as the reverse complement.
CCCTGCATCACCCAGCACTGCCTGAACTGAATAAACAGCTCCTGACCTGACCAGAGGACTAACTGGTTATGCTGGTGTCCAGCAAGGCTGGGGGTTGGCAAGGGGAGACAGTCTGTGCTGCCCTGACTCCTTGCAGAGAAACCCCTGTGCCCAGTGAGGTCTCATCCCTGGGGGAGCATCATCCTTGTGGGGCAGATAGACCCAGAGAGGGGGCTCAGCTCGGGCACAGGACCCCCTCTGGCTGCATCCCAAGGCCCCACTCCCAGCACAGACACATGCAGGGAGCTGTCGAGCTGACAGTGGGTACCCGATGCCAGTGGGATGCAGCGGTGGGAACACAGGTGGTGGGCACAGGGAGCCACGGGCAGCAGGAGCCTGGCCGGGAGGAAGCGGCGCTGAGAAATCACGGGGTTGCCTCACTTCTCACCACAGCCCTGCAAGAGCAGCCCCAGTTCCCAGGCGGAGGAAGTTGCTCCACAAGCAGCCGCCGTCCTGTGTCCCAGTGTCACAAATACGTCCATCCCACGGTGCCTGGGGGGGATGCTGGCCAGGGACCCTCATGGCCAAGTCACCCCCACCACCGCCCCTCCCTATGGAGTGCAGCAGCCACCCCTTGCTCCTGTGCACAGCCCAGCTCTTCCCAGCAGCTCCCCGTGCTCCCTGCCTGGCTGCAGCCCCGGAGAGGATGGGGCTCTGCTGAGGCAATCCTGAGACCCTTGGCACAGATGATGGTTCCTGGGGCATGTGGGGAGCAGGCACTGCTCTGTGCCCCCTGCTCTCCCAGCTGCCAGGACCTCAGCCCACAGCACAGGGAGCTGGTGTGGGAGCTGGATGTGACAGCAGCCCTGTGAGGGGGGGATGCACCCTGGGGACGGCCAGGGTGAGAGGATGATGTCTGACACCAGCTCCAGGACACAGCCACGGGGGACAGATCCCTGGGCCTTTCCCATGCTATTCCCATCCCTCATTTCCTCTGCATGCAGGAGCCACAGAACCCACAGCCTGGGCACACGGCCATGGCACCACCAGCACTGCCACAGCGCTGCTCGCGCCGCACCGTGGTGCTCTGGAGAGGGCAGGGGCTTGGAGGAAGCAATGGCAGGAGGAGTTGAGAGCCAGGGTCTCAGAGGGCACACTGCCCATCCTAGCAAGCCCATGTTTGCCCAGCCCCGGCTGGATCCATGGTGCACTAGTGGGTCTATGGCCAATGGCCCTGAGCATCCCTGAGCCCAGTGACCAAGGTCCCGGTTGCGGGGCTGCCAGCTGCAGCTTGGCCCCCAGGCCCAGCCTCTCCCACTGACTCATGGTCCCGCTCACCAGCTTCCTCCTGGCACAGCACGGGGATTTTCTGGTGACTCTCTGGAGGCTCCAAGGGAGCAGGGGTGTGGCTGGGCCAGCAGGGAAACCCCCATGTCTGGCAGCATCGGAGATGGGCAGGGGAACTCCATGGGGATGGGCTCGGTGCTGCTGGAACAAACCCCGTGGGCAGCCCTGGCCAGGGAGCTGGTTGAGGACGAGTCCCTTGGCACAGGCATGTGTGGAGGGATGTCGAGCAGCTGCTGCCACAGGTGGGACAGGAGGGCAGTGATGAGTTGTCAGGAGAGGGACCTTGGAGCATCTGGGTGCTGCCCAGGGGCACCGTTCACACCCAGAGATGCTGCAGGACAAATGATACGGAAAATCCTACGTGGACATCCTCTATCCCGGCGGCTGCCGAGCCACGAGGCTGCCTGTCACCACCACTGCTGCTGAAAGGGGAAGGAACAGACACCACAGACCCTTCCCACGCCCTTACTCACAGCGTGAGGGTTCACAGAGGCAGGCATCGTGGTGAGACCCCCGTGGGTGATCAGTCCAGGAGCCCAGCTGCAGCCGGACACCTGCCCAGATCGCTGCTGGGCAGAGGCAGACCAGACATGGTGGCACCTCTGCAAGGCAGGAGGTCTCCAGACAGAAGGTGCCAGCTTGGCCAGTGGAAAAGTCTGGGGGGACAGGACAGAGCCAGGGACACTCAGAGCCAGGTCTGGACCCTGCGCAGCTCCAGCAGTGTGGGTGCCAATGGGAAAGGGAGCCTGGCACTGGCCGGCCAGGGCAGAGCTCCGACAGCTGCAGCCATGGGGTGCAACCAGGGTGGCAAAGGAGTCCAGAGAGCTGAGGAGCAGGAGGGCAAGGGGACACCCAACTGCCAGTCAGTGCCTCACACCTGGGTGCCCAAAGAGCCAGGCAGGGGACGGGGGGGATGCTGGAGCAAAGGGCAGGCCCAGGCATGAGGACAGCAGTGTTTGTGGCAGAGCGTGGCAGCGAGGGGAAGCAGGGCAGCAGGGAGTCAGTATCTTGTGCTGGTGAGACAGCACTGGGCTGGGGAGAGCCCAGCACCGGACACCGTGGGGGAGGACGGCCTGTGCCAAGGTCAGAGAGCTGCTCAGGGAGTGCCAGTGCCATGGCAGCGCCTGTCTCCAAGGCCAGCAGGCGGGGCACCAGCGTGGGCCTCCAGCCAAGCGGCCGCTGGATCGACCACCCCAAGCCGTGGCACCCCGAGCCCTGCCCCACTCCCATCCCTCGGGCTCTGCAGCATCCCACGGGCAGAGGGCAGAGCTGCCACCCACGCGCTGAGCGCCGCGTGGCACAGGGTCCCGGGCACAAGGGTGCTTGCGCAGGGAGCAGCTCTGCGTCAGAGCCCTGGAAGCGCCTTTGCTCCCGCTCAAGGGCTCCAGACAGAAACAACATTCCTGCACACGCTTCCCCTGCGCAGCGCCGAGCCCTGCGTGGGCTGGACCGTGGCCGCCAGCTGGGCCCAGGACCTCTCCTGGCAAAACGCAGCGCGTGCCGCGCCCCGCAGCACTGCCAGCTCTGCCAGTCCCCGGCCAGCTGTGCCCACAGGCCTGGAGCTCTGGGTGCTCCTGTGCCACTCCCTGCCCATCCCTGGCCTCCAACGCCAGCTCCTTGTGAATGTTTTCCCCTGTTGCCCGGTCCTGCCCCCCAGCCCTGGTGGTGCCGCTCTCCGCAGCCTCGTCTGGGCGAGGGTGACGTAGCCGGTGCCAGCCGAGCGGATCATCACCACCCTGCAGGCACCGAAACCAGCGCCGCTGTTTCATCGTTCAGCAGCAAACCGCACATGACGGATGGCTGTGGCTGTCACAGGCTGCAGGCACCCAGGGGAGTGGCACAGTCACCTCCTGCATCGGACTGGGACAACCCCCCTCCACACCTTCCCCAGACCCTTCTCATCCGAGGGAGACTCTTCTTCCCTGCGCTCTGTTCCTGTGGGCACGGGGCCAGCGGCACACAGGGTGCCACAGCCTGTGCCAAGGCAGTTTGAAACAGCCCTGACCGTGCCAGGAGGGCACTCAGTGCCGTGCAGAGCCCTCACTGTGCAGCATAACCCCTGTGCTCCCTGGTGCCACGAGATGGAGGAGGAACGACGTTCCCATCTGCTGGGAAGCTCTCGAGGGAAACCCAGGCAGGATTTGGAGAAAGGAATCAGTCTCTGGCCTTTGTGTTTATCAGAGGGAAAACAGCCCAGACTGTCCCATCTGCTGGAGAGTGGCACAAAGAGCCTGGCACAAAGAGCCCGGCAGCCCTGGGGCTGTGGGGAAGGGGCACGAGAGCTCCAAATGCCGTGGGGAATCTTGCCATGTTCCGTGACTTCGCTGTAAACTCCTTTCCATCCTCTGAACCTCACCCCACCTTGGCTTTTGCCTCCAGCTTGACCATCTTGTGTTGCACCAGGCAGGAGGGCAGCGTGTTCAGGGCTGCACGGGGCAGCACAGAGACTGAGTCACCTGTGGCGGCTTTGGGAATGGGTGCCCACGGGCAGCCTGGGTGCTGCCACCCCTCAGCCACCCCCTGCGATGACCAGGTGGATCGGGCTCGTGAGGCCATCTGTGCCCAGGGAGGGCAGGGTAGCAGGACAGGGCTGGGCAGCCACGGGGCCGCTCCGGCACGGCAGGGGTGGGCAGTGCTTTGTTCCCGGCGGCGAGACGGGCACAGCAGCTGCCAGGCTAAAAGGGGAAGAGCAGCAGCGGTGACAATGACGGGGAACCTGCCGCCCTGTCCGGCACGCGGCGGGGGCAACGCGGTGCCAGCAGCCCCGCTGCCTGCCAGCGCCACAGCGGCTCCGGAGCAAGAAGCGGGGGTTTGTGGAGGGTGAAACATGGGCAGAGCTGGTTGTATTTAATTGTAAACTAGGAGGAGCAGAAGGAAGAGTTGGTAGCTGCAACACGCTCAGCTTTCGGTAAAACATTTGACAACTGTTCTGACGCTCGCTGCCAAATGAAGTCAGAGTGGCTCAGTTGTCAACACTGGCATATGGACTAAGCCCGGGGAATGGCACACGCCGGGAGCCGCGGGGTCTGCTCGACCCTCGGGGCCTTTCAAACCCCTCCCGTGGGTGCCACGTGGGGGAGGGGATGGAGGCAGCAGCTGTGCTGCCAGGGAGCAGGGCTGGTGTGGGAGCTGCCGTGTGCCAAGCCCCAGGTGGCAGAGAGCAGCCCCGGAGCCCATCCACTCACCCCCAGAGCCCCTCCACTCATCCCCAGAGCCCCTCCACTCATCCCCAGAGCCCATCCACTCATCCCCAGAGCCCATCCACTCAGCCCCAGAGCCCATCCACTCAGCCCCAGAGCCCATCCACCCACCCCCAGAGCCCATCCACCCCCCCCCAGAGCC
>JAOEGS010008835.1:5375-17503 GCA_025447755.1 Corythornis vintsioides | reverse complement strand
TGGAACCACAGGAGTCTCAGCCCCACCTCCCAGCAGCTCCCCCAGGATGGGCTCCTGCCACATCACAGCTCCCACCCACACTCTGTGGTTGACACAGGGCCCTGCTGACCAGTTGGGGATCACCCTCCCATGGGGGAAAGGGCTCTTTGGGATCACTGGTCCCACCTCCTCCTCTGCAGAGGGCTGGGGAGGGGTCTGAGAACCCCAGGAACAGCCTGTGGGGAGATGCAGGAGGAGAAAAGCTTCAGCTGCTCGTGGAACTCCCAGCAGCTCAGTCTCCAGGGGGAAGCAGGCAGAGAAATGTGGTGGCAAGTCACTACCAAAGCAGAGGGCTGGGGTCAGGGCTCTGCTCCACACAGGTCAGCAGGATATAAACACCCTTCCCCTGTCAGAAATGACACCCAGGGTGACTCTGTGGGGCTCAGCTCCTGGAGATGCCATGAGGAGAGAAAACAGCAGGGAAAAGAGCCAGGAGTTTGGCTGGGAGAGCTCTGAGCCATCAACATCTTCTCCTCTTTGAACACAACTCAGTCTTTAATCAGAGAAATGTCTAAAAATTGCTCCCCTCCTTCAGGGGGCCTGGAAACCAGGAAACACCCCTTTGCTGGTGCTTCAGGGCACAGTCCATGGCTGCTGCCCCCAGCCCCTGGGCACCCAGCACACACTAACATGGCAAGAAGTCAACACCTTGGGCTCAAAAAAGACCAGACATGAACTTTTCTTCACAAAATATATTGAACAGCCCCCCCACCCCCTTAACAAAGAACCCCCCAGAGAAGCTCCAGTCCCTCCCAGTGCTGCTCTGGGCTTAGTTCACTCCCACACCATCCCCCCCCAGCACAGCAGAGGCACCCCGGGGTCCCCTCGGCGTGGCAGTCAGAGCTCTCAGGTCATTTTTAACCCATCAAAGCCACAGAACTTCCACCTTTTCTCCAGGCTGGCCCCGACCCCACTCAGCTCCTGCCTGAAGGTGTTCTGGAGTCGAGTCATCAGAACCTCCACCTCGGCCGTGCAGATCTGTGTGGGGAAGGGGAGGGAAAAGGAGGCTGGAAGCTGAGATGCTTTTGGTTCCAGGGGGGTTCCTGAGCACAGAGATGCTGAGGGACCCCCTGGGCATGCCCACATGTGACACCCACACCCAAGCTTCCCCCCACGTCCCCAGCAGCACAACAGAGCTGGACAGACTGCAGTGGGCAGATCTGCTAGGTCAGGGCAGATCAAAGGCAGTGACACACTGGGGAGAATGTCCCACCCAGCTCCTGCCCCCCCAGACCAGCCCAAGGCACTGGCACAGCCCCCAGGGTGTCACCTCTCAGGGGGGCTGGTGGCACCTTTGTTCTTCTAAGCTCCTGGAATGTGGTGGGTAGGAAGTAAAATGTGTTGTGAGGTTCTCTCACACACCTGGACCCTGTAAAAGGGGTAAAAGCTCCCTGCTTGGCCAGCAGAACCCAAACAGAGACAGGAGCAGCTCAGGGAAGGGCCAGGAGATGATAAATATGGAAAAAAAACCCTTTTCTCAGAGCCACAAACCCTGATCTGCCCGCTCAGCTCAGGGATGAGACACAAACAGGGGCCTGGCAGACGCTGGAAGATAATAAACAGCATGAGAGGGGAGGGCTGTTTGCCTTGGGAGGTCAGCAGGGTAAGAGAAACAATGGCAGAGAACTTCAGCAGAGTAACAAAAAGACATTTGAGATGGAGATCTTCAAGATGGAACTTGCTACTGCAGAAAAACAACCCCTGGCAAACAGCAAAGGGGCTTCTTGACTCAGCTTACCCGTGATCCCTGCAGTGAGGGCATCACCTCAGCTCTGCACTGCTCTGCTCTGCCAGAAGCTGGGGGGCTCTGAGCACCCTGATCTAGTGCACTGGGTGATCTTTAAAGGTTCCTCCCAACCCAAACCATTCTGGGAGTCTAAGAAAATTCTCCCCTTCCCTGGTCATCCTCAAGAAAATGACTCCAGCTGAGAGTCACAGCATGGTGGGGTCAGAAGGGACCTCTGGGGATCATCTGGTGCCACCCCCTGCTCCACCCAGCAGTGCAGTGTCCAGCTGGGGTTGGAATCTCTCCAGAGAAGGAGACTCCACAGCCTCTCTGGGCAGCCTGGGACAGGCTCTGACACCCTCACAACAAAGAACTTTCTCCTCCTGGGTTCCAATTGGTGCCCAGTGCCCCTTGTCCTGTTCCTGAGCACCACTGACCAGAGTCTGGCCCCATCCTCAAGCTCCCCAGAAGCCCTTTATCTCTTGCTAAGTTATCACAGACCAGCTATCACCCAGAGCACCCTCAGCTCACACCCCCCCACCCCAGGGACACCTACTTTGCTGTCCAGACGCTGCAGGTAGGAGCAGATGTACTCTATGCTGGCTCCAAATGGGTGCACGTGAAGGAATGTGGAGATTATCCCTGGGGAAAGGAACACACCAAGGTCAGTCAGGAGACAAGAGCCAGCTGGGAACACCAGCTCCCCACCAGTGGCACAGAGGGACCTCACTGGGCATCTGGGAGCTTCACACTGAGGTTTAGGCTCATGGGCTGCAAAGGAAACAAATTCCTTGCCCACCCACACTGCTGCCTGGGCCACCCCTGGAGCTCAGAGGCCACCACAAAGCAAGTCCCACCCCATGCAGGTCTCCAGCACCATCAGAAGAACTCACCAACCAGGAGAATTTCTCGCTCAGATTTCACAGGGATGTTGCTCAGTGTCTTCTCTGCTGGACATTCCTTCTCCTGGCTGCATGCACAGGCTCTGGACGTGCTGCTCTCCTGCAAAACACAACCCAGGGAGCCTGCTCAGGCCCTGGTGCCCAGGGAGCAGCTGCTGGGGCAGACTGGGCACAGCTGAGTTCTTGCTTTCCTGCTTCAGGACCCTCTGCCTTATCCACTGGCCACTGTGCCAAGTGCTCCCAAGAAAGGTCCCAGTTCCCGAGTGAACAGCCCATGGAATAAGGCAAGATGCCCCATCACACACCCCCAGCCCTGTCCCCTGGCAGAAATCTGCTCTAGAAGGGCCTTATTATAAATAATTAAAGAAAAAGCAGAGCAGAGAGGAAGCTTTGCAAGGACCAGTTCAGCTGCAGATGTTTATTTTCCAGATGCCCAAACAGGCAACGGGATGAACCAAGTGCCCAGTGGCTCCACAGCACTCTGGACCAGCCCGTCCTTGGCTTCAGTTCGTGGCACTCAGAACAGGATTTTACATCATTTTTTACCCCCAAAACAAACAGGAGGCTGCCAGTGGTGCAGAGAGCTGGGGGGGTGCACTGAAGGCAGGGCTCCCTTTCGTGCCGAGGTTTTATGCGGAATTCCAGTGGTCTGAGAGCTACAAACAGCTATAATTGGAAACAGCCTCCAGTGAACCCGGCTGGATTTGGGCCAGGAATGAAGACAGAATGGAACAGTCCCTTGGGTTTGCTCAGTTTCTGACACCAGTGTGATTTCTCAGCCGTGCAGGACTGGAACTGAGCGGCCCTGGCCCGGCAGGCTGCAAGGGACAGCAACGGGCTGTGCTGGGGACCTGGGCAGGGACCCTCAAGAAATGGCTCATTTCACAGGGTGTCACCAATCCCTCCTTGGGAAAATGCCCACGGGAAGCAGGACAGCAGCTTTTAGACTTACACTGCCTTGGCAGTCGAGTGAGTCCCTCTCCTCATCCTCCTCGTCTGCCATGTTCTGCTGCACGTTGGCAAAGAGAAGGAAAGGTTACTGAGGACAGGCTGTTATTTCTGTTCTTCACTGGACATTGCTGGGGTACAAAGCCATTTTTCATGAGGAGAAGGATGATTATTAACTTCCCAGCTCAGAAAAGCAGGGCTAAAGATACAAAACCTGAGACAAGAAGTGCAAGAACCCGGGGCAGGAGGTCCCTGGGTGCTCTCCCACAAGCCCAAGCTCTTGGCTGTGGAGTGTGAGAATGTTTTAACACTCACAAAACCTTTCAACCCATGGAGGGTGGATTAAAACACATCCCCAAAATGCAAATGTTGACAGTTGAGACCCTTTTGTCTTTTAAAGCTCAGATTGCAGGAAAAAGATAAATAACCCAAACATTTCTGCTGCAAATCAACTGCAGACCACGAAATGAAAGTTAATCTTTTATTTGCAGGGGTGCTCACATAGATTGTCTCACTGCATGTGAAACCAGCAGCCAGTTCTCTACCAATACACCCCCTCCAATAGTGTGGGTCATTTTTTTTCCACTTTTCCTAAGAGAACTGCTCTGCTCCTCCACTGTGAGGGACCTTGAAACCCAGGGCTGCACTTTGCAGCAGGGAGCAAAGGGGTGGCACCTACCTGCTCCTTCAGGTTTTCCAGTAAGGCTTCTATTTTCAGTTTGTCTTCTTTGACTTTTTCCAGCTCAGCTTCTCTCTTCTTGTATTCGTCTTGTACTTTCAGAAGATGCTGGAAGAGGAAATTCAGTTCTTAACCTGCCTTTCACCTCCTCCTAAAGGATGGAAACCAATGAAGGGCTTTTCCATGAAGACCAGACCAATGACATTTGGAACAATTAAAGGACAACAAGAAGAAATCTTTTCTCCAAAGTCCCTTAGAAGCATCCCTGAGAGTGAAAGCCCAGCAAAGGTCTGAGAAGAGCTCAGAGCAAGCCTGGGATTTCTCACGTTCTGGCTCATGCTGGTGACCAAGATCTCACAGGGTTATGGAGCAGGTAAGCCAGGCTCAGGGCTCAGAACTCACAGCGTTGTCAGGCAGAGAGCACAGAAGGATCCATGCATTGAGCTTGCTTCCCTGAGACTTCCAGTGCATAAACAACCTGAGGTTGCAAACAGTGGTGTGGGGTTTGTTTTGGCAATGGTGAAAAGCACAGAAAGTTTCTGCCCTTTTCCAGTTTTGTTCCCACAGAAACCCAAAATGCTTTGTGGTTCTGCTCCATGTGCCAGCCCCTCAGCCTGCTCCACACCCCAGCCCCTCAGCCTGCTCCACACCCCAGCCCCTCAGCCTGCTCCACGCCCCAGCCCCTCAGCCTGCTCCACGCCCCAGCCCCTCAGCCTTTGCAGCACAGCTGCAGCTACAGCAAAACCCGGGCCCACCTTCTGCATGCCCTGCAGAGCCTGCTGCAGAAGCTTCATCTGCTGCTCCTTGGTGGTGTCCTCGTCCCGGGTGGCTTTGCCCTGCTCCTGCTTGAGCAGCTCCACCTCGTTGCGGTAGGCGTCCAGCTGGCAGCGCAGGCTGTCGTTCTCCTCCTTCAGGGCTTCCACCTGGGACACCAGCGCTGGGGAGAGGGGCAGGCAGGGGTCACCACTCCAAGAAGCAGGCACAGGAGGTCCCTGGTGCTGTCCCACAGCGCCCAGTTAAAAATCCAGAGCACCAGAATGATTTTGTCCCAAGCTGTTTGAAAGGTCCCCGAGCAAACGAGCTCCTCTGGACAAAGGGCACCTCTGAGGGGTTGGAGGGGGAAGGAAGAAAACAAGAAGCAGAAGGAGCACTGTTTCCCAGCTGTAAAAAGTGTTTTTTTACCCGATTCCTCCGTTTCTTTCATCTCTGCTGGATCTTCTATTTCTTCATCAGACATCTCCATTTCCTCCTCCCTCCGGATGCCCATGAGCTCATCATTGTGAATGTTACGGATTTCCTAAGGTTCAGAAAGCAGAGGGGTTTTAATCACAGACCCAAGGAGCAGGTCAGCTGGAGGAAAAGGTGCTGAATGCAGCTCTGTGACAGCAGAAAGGGGAGACAAAGACCTGGCACACACAGTCAGACTGGGGCAGTATCCAGGAGACCTTTACCTGGCATCAGACAGTGGCATTTTACACCTTGCCTGCAAGTGTGTCTGTCCCCACATCATTCATATTTACACATGTAAATGTATCTCCAGCTATACCTTACTTATTAGAAATGGAGCAAGTAGTGGAGTGTTTGACCACCATCATTCCACCAGTCAGCTCACTGTTGAATTACCATTCAACTGCTGCTTGGCCACCACTTGATTCCCACTTAATCACCAGTGAATTACCACTTGATCATCATTTAACCATCAACAAAACCCTTCCAGTTCACCCCACAGCATCTTTCGATTCCCCTCTCCAGTGACATGCCCTCCTGACATCTCCCCAGCATCTCTTTTCCCCACACAGCTGCTTCCCAGCTCTGGGCCCCACAGTGCCCACCAGGCTCCTCCTGCCCCACGGGGGAGCAGAGCTGCCCACTCTGTCCTCTGCTCCCTGCACAGCCACAACCAAACCTACCTGAGACAGTGGCCATGCCACTCAAAGGTGGGAATCGTTAGTACCTGGGGGCCAGGCTGCCCAGAGAGGTTGTGGAGTCTCCTTCTCTGGAGAGAGTCCAACCCCCCTGGACACTGGGCCCTGCTGGGAGAGGAGAAAGACAAACACTGGAGCCAGGCCCTTCCTAAGCAAAGGAAGGTGGTGCCTGGTAGCTACCATACTGTGGTGGTTCTCCAGGTCTCAACCTCCCATGGGCAAGCCCAAGGGCTCCCCAGCACACCCCCATCCCCCTGGGGAGACCAGCAGGCTGAGCTCAGCAGCAAGTACTCCTGGAAGAGGCCTCACCAGTGGTCCCACAGCCTCTTCCCAGAGGGAGAACTTACCTTGGGACAAAAGAGCTCCGAGTGGAGAGCACACTCCCACCCCAGTCATGGTGAGTGATGGCAGGGGGTGGGACAGGGAGGAGCTCTTGTGAGACAGTGATAACAGGCACTGGAGCTCCAGGGCACAAAGCACCTGAGCCAGGCTCTGCAGCTGGCTCCTCTGGTGTGAAACCCTCCAACAGCTGGGTCCTGCTCCTTCTAAGGAGTCTCTGCTGTCTGGGGTAACACCTCCACTCAACATTAAAGCTTCATGAGCAAGTGTCCTGGTTTGTGTGAAAAGCAGGCAGATTCTGCTCAGTGATTTTACTTTTCAGCTTAAGTTTCTAACTAACTGCACTTTCTAAAGTTAGAAGTATGTTTTGGAGACAGTTTCTGCTTCTAGCAGAGATAACACCTCATGTTTACAGTTACTGCCAGGGATGGAATGCAAACCAAGGCCATTGCGAGAGTTTGTGTGTTGCTCTGGGGGGTGCAGAAAGTTAAGACCACACCTGCGGGGAGGAGCAGCCAGGACAGGTGACCCCAAACTGACCAACGAGGTATTCCAGCCCATACACGTCCTATCCAGTATATAAAGTTTGGGAGTCCAGAGGTTTGCTCCTTCTCTTCTCTCATTTCCTCTCTCTCTCTTGCTTTGGCTCCCTTGCTGGCTCTTTCGCTCTCTCGTTTCGATCCTGATCTTGAAGGCCCGGTGCACATATTTGTATATACTTCATTTTCAATTTTTTTTTTAATTAAATTGCTTTAGTTCCTTTTTCCAATCACCAAGTCTCTCTCTCCCCATCGGGGAGGGAGGGGGGTTAATGGAGAGCCTCTGTTATCGGTCTGGGGGTTCCCTGACCCCAAACCGCGACAGCAAGAAAACTACAATTTCCTCTCTTTCCTTCTGAACTTATTCACACCCAAGGGTGACAAGACTTAGTCATAGCTCTGGGTCTTCCCTTGCTAGGGAAGGGACCACTCTGACTGGGAGACCCCCCCACAGGGCTCTTCCACCACTCCCAGGAGCACTCCTCCCATCCATCCCAGGCCAGACACACACCAGGATGGGCTCCTCTGCCAGACACGGCCAAGCAATGTGACATCCCTACCACACAGGGGACAGAGGGTGGCATGTACTTCATCACAGGCTCCAGCACAAGCTTTGGTTGTGCTGGCTCTGCTGATTTTGATTAGAAATAAGGGAATTAAGGGCTGGGAACTGATCTTCCTCTCGCAGGAGGAGCAGCCTGAGTGACACATCTTCTACCAACCCCATCCTTGCCACCACTGCCTTGAGATCCTGTATTTCCCCACTGCACCAGATAAACACAACATCTGAGCATCTCCTCTCTCAAGGTTTCCCAACTGTCCAGCCACAATCCTTCCCACCTCTCCAGTCTGCACGAACAAACGTGGTCAGTCCGATCTCTGCAGACATTCTGTGTTTGGCTGGCTGGGGTTTTTAGCATCTCTCTAGAAACCCCTCTGGGTTTAACACCCAAAGCAGGCCAGCAATGCTTCGTGCCCAAGCTGCAGGCAGATCCCAACATGATGCCAGCAGCAACACCAGCACCCTGAGGTGGTTTGTTACCTGTGAGAGGTGACAGAGCAGCTGCCCCCTGGCACTGTGAACGAAGGTGTTGTTATCCACTCCCAAAAACCAACAGCCCCACAAGAGACAAGACTGTGCTGGAGGGTAGGAAAAAAGGGTCACCAACCTCTGCTTGTTTGCACCACACGCTGATGTTCTTACGCTGAGCTTTCGTGAAATGGTCCCAAGCCTTTTGTTTGGAGGCAGAATGGTACACGGCCACTATCTGCTGGACTGCAGTGTCAGACAGGCAGGCACACCAGGCCAGAATAGCATCCAGAGAGGGCGAACAAGAGGAGTAAAGGAGTAAAAAAGTGGAATCAGGTAGGTGGTTTGGCCAACCTTTTCTTACAACACTGTACTGCGCTGACGCTACGCTGGGGACGGGGGCCCTGGCCCTGGAAAGGAAAGAGGGGACTGAGCAGGCTGCAGACAGCCACCTGCAGGGAACCAGCTGCTGCAGAGAAGGAATGTGACAAAAAACCTCTCCCACGGGACAGGCAGGGTGCTGGGGGGTACCAGGGCAGCTGGGCACCACCAGCTTCCCAGCACCAGCAGAGCTGGAGCTTCTGACCTTCTCCTGCCCGGGCTGAGTGTGTGCAGCTGGGGACCCCATGGCAGCCACTGGCTCTGGGAGCTCCCAGGCCCTGCTGGTCCCGACTCCCTAGAGAGTCAGCTGAGGTGTGGGAATCCAGAGAGCCTTTCCTGGCTGGGGGCTTGGCTCAGAGAGGGAAGTGAAGCCTCCAGGTGGCTTTAGTGGGGTGATGCTGCTGCAATGAGTGCAACTCTAGAGCACAGAGCCAGCCCAGAGCTGTTGTCTGTCACAATGTGCTCTGCAGCACTCACTGCATTTCTCTCTGGGTATTTCACCATCATCAGAGTTTTTTTATAAAATAATAATAATAGAAAAATCAAGTATCAGGCAAGTAACAGCCATAATTATTGAATATAAAAGCGAAAGTGATGAATTTTCACAACCTAGCCAAGGAGTCGTTGTGTAATTGTGAAGTTTCTCCAAAAGGGACTATTAAAAAAAAAAAAAAAAAAAGAAAAAAGCCTAAAAAACTGTTCAGACTTCTAAGGAAGGGCGTGCAAGAGGCAAGGAAAGGGTTGTGGAGCTGCTACAAGTCACAGCCTGGAAGTGACACAGCCCCTGCCGCGGTCTCGTGGTTTCAGAGGGCACAGGGCTGGACAGAGCCAGGCTGGAAACGCTGCTGATGGGGAGCTGGGGGTGCTGGGGACACTCTGCTGCTCCTACCTTTGGCGAATAAATCCTGCACACGCCGCTGAGGCACCAGGTTACCCAGGACTTACCTTGGCCGTGCCCAGAAACGGAGTTGAAAAGATCACACAACTACTCATACACCATAACCCAGAGAAAATGAAAATGGATTCATTCTCTCCTGCCCCCCACCCCAGCTGTGGACTCCAACAACAGGCACCAGGAGGGAGTTTTGCCAAGAGAACGACCTGTGCTCATAACCGAATGTGGCCGCACAGAAGCGATTGCTGCTGCTTCTCCTGGAGCCCTTCCAGGCTCGAGGAATCCTCTTCCCAGGGACCACAGAGATCCAGCACGGGAGCTCTACTCACACTGAACCAGGATCCCTGAGAGAGCCAGCTTGAACTTCTCCTTGGCTTCTTCCATCTCCTTCTCGTGAGCTGCCTTCTCGTTGACCAGCCGGCGCACGTGGCTGTTGGCCGACTGGATCATGGAGTAGAAGTTGTTGGCAGTTCTCCTGTTCACCTCCCCGCGCTCTATCCAGGTCAGCAAGGTCTGGATGGCTTCCAGGAACTTGGTGTCATCTGCAGCAAGGAGATGACACCTTTACCCTGCAGAAGTAGGTGGCTCAAGGAGCCTTTTTCCCTGGCCCTGAGACTGCTCTTTCAAAAGGCAGCTCCTGAAAGGAGGATGTTTTGGGACACAGGACCATGGAATGCCAAGTGTGACGCTGAGTTAATGGAGCAAGACACCTGCTGAGCTGCAACAAGGAGGCCCAACTACCTACTGAAAACTCATATGCCTATTAGATCTGCTCTATCCTGAAAGAAAACATCCTCCAGCTCCAAAATAATCAGGCCCTGTATTTCTCTTTCTCCTTCCTTCTCTATTTTCCTCTGTCCTACCTGCTCTAGGGCCTTTTGCTGTATTTCTCCAGCAAGCTGTTGTGCTCTTTTGTGCTCATTTGTTGCTTTGTTGCTCATTCTGTGCTCATTTGCCTTTTAATTTCACCCTTGGGGGTTACCTTTGAAGTGTTTCAGGTCCTGCAAGACACCAAAGGCTGCAGCTCTGTTTTGCCCTGGCAGCATCATAGAGCTGCCACGCATCCAGACCTCCAATGGTGACAGGGTGCTGCATGGTGACAGCATCCCAGGGAACCACCCACCTTTCAGCTTCTCGGCCACGATGCTGCACTCGTGGTCGGAGTAGTGCACGACGGGGGGCGGGGAGGGGGGTCGGAAACGCTCCTCCTCCAGCCGCCGGCGGTGTCGCTCCTCCCTCGCCAGCATCCTCTGCTTGCACTCCCACTCGTACAGGTCGTCCCGGGCCTGGGCAAAATCCACGTGCAGCCTCCCCGTGTCCTTCTTGTCGGTGCTGGAGCCCAGCCTGATGCGATAGCCTGGCGGTGACAGGGCAGGGGACACCCCCTGTGAGGCTCCAGCCACCCACCCACCCCCTCAGCCCTACAGAGAGCCCCCCCCTGAGAGGAAGAGTTTGGGGCATGGAGAGCCAAGCTGGAAAAGGAACTGTGGATGCAGGGTTTGCTGCTGCCCACCTGCATTCCACACAGGCTAGGGGGGATCTTTCATGGGCTGTTCCTCCTCTAAACACCTCTGAACCCAGCAACCCTGCGACGGTGTAACCCCCCAGGCTGTGGGACAGTCCTGCTGTCCCCATGGCAAAGCTTGGACCCAAGAGCTGCCTTGGATTCTTCCACCCTTCACACTCCAGAAGCTGGGCAAGGGGAATGAGAGGTGAGACACAGCAAAGAGGGTGGGTGCTGGTGGTCGTTAGAACACCCCACTGTCTGCTGGGAGCAGAATGAGGCTGGTTAACATCTGCTGTGTGGGAACTGTTGTCCCCAGCAGGCTGCTGGGCTCCTTTCTGAAGTTCCACACCAAACACACTGGCAGCTTCTCCTCTGAGGCCGAGAGAAGAGTGGGTGCAGGGGAGTTTTCATCATTTTAAGCAGCAAAGGGTGTTTCCCTCCCTTACCTCAAGGGTCTCACCCCTCTGGGGAGCACAGGGGCTCAGGGGCAGTGCCCTGCTTTGGTAAGGCACTCAAAGAGCGAGGCTGGGAGGGGTTTTCACAGGGCCACAGCAACTGGGACTGTGCTTTCCTAGACTGGTAGTGATGGAGGTGGGAAGCCCAGGATGCTCAGGGAACCAGTATGGCAAACAGGGCCCACTGGGGAGCACACGACCCCCCTGAGCCACAAGCTCTGTAGATGAAAGAGCTGAAGATCTGGGGCTCCCTGGGTGCAGGGAGCAGCCTCCTCATAGCAAAGCCCCTCACTGGGTCACCTCTCTGCCTCCCAAGAGAGGCACCCACCAGAGAGATAAAGAGCCTTGTCCACCATGAACTCCTCCAGGGAGGCACCCACCAGAGAGATAAAGAGCCTTGTCCACCATGAACTCCTCGGCGAAGCGGATGTGGCAGAAGTTCTTCTTGCTCTTGCGAATGGCTATGACCTCCCCACACTGCTCAAACACCTCCATGATGATCTGCTCGGTGCTGTTCTCGGGCAGCCCCCCCACGAACACCGTCTTGCACCCCGGGGGCCTCTCCCTCGTGGCTGGAGGGGGAAGATCTGGAGAGAGAAGAGCGGGTTAGGTGTGGGGTGGTCACAGCACATTCATCTGCCCGCCAAGCCCGAGGTGAGCAGACCTGCAACACACCCAGACCTCCCACACACACCCAGACCTCCCACACACACTCAACTACCCCACACTCAACCACTGAGGTGCCTGACAAAAGCCAGCACGT
>JAOEGS010008834.1:0-15675 GCA_025447755.1 Corythornis vintsioides | reverse complement strand
ATCAGCTCCATGTCTCTCCTGTGCTGAGGGCTCCAGAACTGGATGCAATACTCCAGGGGAGGTCTGAGCAGAGCAGATTATAGTCCCAAAGGTGGCACGGAGGAGCTGGGAACTGGTTCCCCCGCGGGCGGGGAGCCCGGGCACCCCGGCGTGTCTGGGATGCAGGAGTGACGGTGGGATGGGCTGTGGAGCGGGTACCACAGTGAGGATTGATGGAGGGTGATGTCTCTGTGCTGATGCCAGGATAGTTTGTAGCTGGAGTCTGTGGGAAGAACACCAGCCTCCGGACCATCTGGCTCCTGCACGTGGAGCGGCGCACGCTGCCGTGCCAGGGCTGCCAGTGCCAGGGCTGCCTGTGCCAGTGTGGGGGCGAGGGGCTGGGGAAGGGCACAAGCAGATCCCTCACTCTTCCGTGTGGATCAGACCCGTGGCTGGGGTGTGGTGCTCCCCATGGTACCCCGCTGGTAGGGGTTCAACCCGGGGCACCCCATGGGTGGGGTTCAGACTATTGCTGTAGGACTGGTGGGGCATCAGTCCCGGTAGTGCTGCCTTCAGAGGGTCGGTGCCCTGGGCAGTGATGTGCTCAAGGATGTTATCACAACCTGTGTTCAGCTGCTGCTGCACTGGGTGGGCATCTGAGTGTGCACCCGGGTGCTTTATGCTTCTTAGCAGCCTTTAATCACAGTCAGGTAGTGGGTGGATTGGGTAGGGACCTTCCAAGCTCATCTAGTGTGGGGAGCAGGGGCATCTGCAGCCAGAGCAGGGTGCTCAGAGCCCCCCCAACCTCCCCTGGGATGGTGCCAGGGATGGGGCAGCCACCACCTCTCTGGGCAGCCTGGGCCAGGCTCTCACCACCATCAGCATCCCAAATTTCCTCCTCCTCTCCAGTCTAAATCTCCCTCTTTCAGTTCAAACCATCCCCCCTTGTCTTGTCCCAACAGCCCCTGCTCAAAACTCTGTTCCCATCTCTCTGACAGGCCCCTCAAGACCTGAAGTCCCTGGAAGGTCTCCCTGGAACCTTCTCTGCAGGCTGAACCCCCCCAGCTCTCCCAGTCTATCCCAGCAGAGGGTTCCAGCCCTCCCAGCATTGCTGGGGCTCCTCTGGCCCTGCTCCAGCAGCTCCCTGGCTCTGCTGAAGATCCAGAGCTGGACCCAGCCCTGCAGGGGGGTCTCCCCAAAGCTCTGGGAGCAGAGGGGCAGGATCCCCCCCTGGCCCTGCTGCCCACGGGGGGTGCAGCCCAGGGTGCCAGTGGCTGCAGTGTGCCAGTGCACGGGGCTCAGCTCCAGCTCTGCCACATCCCTCTGCACAGGGCTGCTCTCAATCCCCCTCATCACCCAGTTTACAATCCCCCACCAGTATCATGATGAGGGATCTCTAAAGGGTTATCTGCACGGGCCCAGTGACCTGTAAAACAAGCTGGCGTGTGCCTTTGGAATAATACTCCCCAGCAGAGCAGCCCTTTGCTGTTTTGTTTCATTTCTTTTTTTTTTTTTTTTTTTTTTTTTTCCCCAGTTTCTAGCTGAAGCAGCGTCTGTCCAGAGCCGTGTCCTCGCCCAGCACTGGTTGCTTAGCAATCCTCTACAAAAAAAAAAATCCCCTTCTGCAGAGTGGAGTGGTTGGGTGGTGGTTGGTGCCTCTCCCCTGCTTCCCCACGCTGGCAGCTCAGCTCAGCTCTGCTCTGCCAGGGTGCTGGGGGATGCCCTTGCCCCATCCCCATCTGCAGGGAGCTGGGAAGCTGTTCCCAGTCTTGCAATCCCAGTCCTTGCAGTGGTCAGGAGGGCTGGGAGCAAGCCCAGGGTGGAGGCAGTGATGTGCTCTGGGCCATATATCCCCTTTCTTGCCCTGGACCCGCCACAGAGAGTGTCATTTATTTTTCTTTTTAATTTTTTTTTTTTTTTTTCCTGCCAAAGCAGGAAAAATTGACTCACTTGCCGGTGATGTTCCTGTGAGCACGGTGGGATTTTTCCTGTTCTTACAGCTGAGGTGGAGGAGCCCTGGAGACAAAAGGATTTCCGCAGCCTCCTTGGGAGGAGGAGGAAGCAGAGCTGCTGCCAGGCTGAGGCTCCAGGGCTGGGACCTGACCCTGCTTTCCTGCCCTGGCTGTGGGCACGGCAGGCATGGTGAGAGCTCTGCTGGGCTGAGGGTCCTCAGGGTTGTAGAGTCAGAGAGTGGGTTGTGTTGGCAGAGACCTTTCAGGTGACTGTCCAGACACCCCCTAGCACTGCCAGGGCACCACTGCCCCATGGCCCTCAGCACCACATCCCCATGGGGGGCTTGGAAACCCCTCCAGGGTTCAGGGGGACTCCACACCTGCCCTGGGCACCCCTGGAGAGGGAGAAATTGTTCCTCAGCTCCAACCTCAACCTCTCCTGGAGCAACCTGAGGCTGGTTCCTCCCTTGGGGATGTGTCCCCTTGTTCCCACTCGAGGTGTTGCCCCACACTGTGGGCCAGCCAGGGTGTGCCAGAGAGGTGTGTCCTGCCCGTGGGAATGCCCACAGGTCCCCTCCCCACCCGTGTTCTGGAGGTCCCATCATCCTCAGCACCTGCTCCTGGAGAAATCAATCCTGCTCCCTGCCTGGCTGGCTGTTAACTCATTAGATTTAATAACCAGCTAATCCACAAGCAGGGCTGGTACCTGGGGCAATCTGGCTGGGGGCTCTGCCCACACCCACCCTGCACCAGGATCCCCCCTCCCCCCATGCCTGGCCAGCCCCCTGCCCATCCTTCTGCTCCACTAATGCTCATTGCCTCGGTCAGGAGCAAATTTCTTCTGGATTAGTGTCCTCTAAATCGATTAGCTGTCTCGGGCAGGGCATTTTGTTCTAATGAAATGTGATTCCAGGCTCCAGTCAATGAATTGTTGTTGCAACCAGGGTGGGTTCATCTGCTGCCTGGACGTGCCCCCTCCCAACCCTTGGGGAGAGGGGTGCAGAAGGCTAATTGCAATTAGCAGGGGAGCACGTTACGCTCTCATGGGCTCACCCTGCTCCCCAGTAAGGGAGCTGGGGGGGGACTGGAGATCCATGAGCTAAACGTGGCATCCCCTGGTGCCCTCAGGGGTGATTTATTCGTTGGCAGGGGTGGGCCGGGTTCGTTGGCACGATGAGGTTGCTGGAGATGCAATATTCCAAACCCGGGTTGCCTGGAAGAAATTGGGAATATCTGTCGTGGTTTTGTGCTGTGTGGGCAGCAGGTTGGTGGCTCCCAGCAGGTGGGACCTCTAGGACCAACCCCAAACTGGTCCCAGTTGTGAGCTGGGGGGGTTTTTTCACTCGTCCTTCCTCACTGTGCTGTCTGCTCGTGCCATAGCTCCGAGCAGGGTGGTACTTTTCCATTCCCTTACTGTGTCCTTGGAGTTTTCCAGGCTCTGTACTCATCCCTCCTCTGTGCTGGAGTGTGGGGTGTTTACACTGGGGTTCATTGGGTGGCCTCCCCCAGCTCCCACCTGAGCTGCCCCCCGCCCGGCCAATCTTCCCCCCATCGCTCGGGGCTGCAGTGGCAGGTTGGGGTGGGGTTGGGGGGTGAGGGGGGGGCTCTGCCATAAAACAACACCAGGATGTGAACGAAAATAAACACAGGGAAAAGTGCCAGAGCTGGCAGCTGGGTGGGGAAGGGGAGAAATCTTTTGTTCCGTGGCTAAGGGCACGAAATGCTTTCGATGGTCGGGACCCGAGCGTGGGGGGCTGCACCCCGAGGGTGCACATGGGTTGTGCTGGTGCCCCTTCCCAGATCCAAACGGGCTGGGTGTGCAGCACGCATCCCTCCTGTGCTGTGGGAGCACTGGGGTGTTGCCATGTTCATGTTAACCCCTCTGGGTGATGGGCACGGGGGGCTGGGGGGTGGCTGTGCCAGTCTGGTGGGCTGGCAGTGCTGAGCCTGGGGGGCTTTGGGTCCCTTCTCTTCAAAGGCTGCCCTGGGGGTTTTGTGGTGGTTCCCAGTGCTGGGCTGGCTGGCAGCTGGCCGGCTCCACGCTGCTGGGAGTGAGGACCCTCTTTGGATGTGCCTTCCTGCAGCTGCAGACATCTGTCTTCTCCGGGAATGGGAAGCCTTTCCAGGGATCATTTCTTGGTATTTCACAGAGTCACGGGCTGGGTTGGGTGGGAAGGGACCTTGCAAAGTTTGGTGCAGCTCCCCTGCAGCGAGCAGGGATGTCTGCAGCTAGAGCAGGGTGCTCAGAGCCCCCCCCAACCTCACCAGGGCTGGGGCACCCTACGTTTCTCAAGTTGCTTTGTGTTTCACCCCTTTCTTTCCCCCCCACTTGGCATCACCTGTGTCCATCCTCTTTGGTGTCTGAATCTGAGCTGCTGTAGCTCATCACCCCCCTCCTTCCTCTCCCAAGTGAAGTGGTTAACACAGAACTGGGGCAGAGCTGAGCTGGGCACCGAGCAGAGCTCTGGAGCAGTCACTTCTGCACAGTGCCATGTGGGCAATTAAAGAGTCCAGGGTTTCCACGTGGGGCAGGACAGATGGGAGCCTCCCCACATCTTCTACGCTGAGCCCATCACGAGGTGCACCCAGCAGTGAAGTGAGGGTCTCTTTGGCCGTGCCCCTTGGCAGCAGTGGGGAACCCCTTCATTAACTGCTTCGTTAACCTGCCCTCACTGCCTTGGCCACATCCTCTGCGGGGCTGTTTGTGTGCAGTGGGTTTCTGAAGCTTCTCAGCCACCACGAGATAAAGACCTGAGTCATGAAAGTTACCCTTTGGGTTTTGCTGCAGTAGGAAGTGATGAGCAAGTGCTAAGAAAAGCTGGAGAGGAAGGATTGGGGAGCAGTGGTGAGACCCCTGCTCAAGGCGTCTGCGGTCAGGCGGGTTCTGCACGGGGATAAAACCTCCAGCAGCAGGCAGCCCAGGGCTGGGCCCAGCTCAGAGAAGCAGGAGGCAGCAGGGTGAAGGCTCTGATGGACCCTCAGCTTCCTCAGAGCAGGAGGTGGCAGCTGGAAGTAGCAGCTCTGAGCCCCGCTGTGGAGCTGGGCAGTGCCAGGTGGCTCGTGGGGCTGCCAGCACCATGATGTCCATCCCACCATGCCCCTGGCTTTTCTGAAGCTGGTTCCCAAGGCCCACGCTGCAGGTTTGGAGTGTTTCTGGCACGGCTGGTGGGGGGGAGCAGGCAGGAGCTGGCGATGCCTCGAGCGGCTGCCACCAAATGTTCCCACGCTGCTCTTATCTCCCTCAAGTGGTTTGTACTGATTTAAAAGTTTTCTGTAAAGTGCTGTCTCCAGTTGAGCTGCTGCCCGGGGTTGCAGCTGGCAAAGGGGTGGCCAAGGTTGAGCTGCCAGGGCTGGCTGGGGGGCTGCTTTCCCCTGACCCCCTCCCAAAGAGAGCAACAGCCCCAGCCCATGGTGAGGTTGGGGTTTCCTTTTCACTTTGTGATAAAGTTGGTCTCCTTTTTTCCCTTGGGCTGGTGATACCTCACGGAATGGCAGGGGTTGGAAGGGACCTCTGGGGATCATCTGGTGCCAGCCCCTGCCCAGAGCAGGGGCCCCAGCAGTGCAGTGTCCAGGGGAGGTTGGAATCTCTCCAGAGAAGGAGACTCCACAACCTCTCTGGGCAGCCTGGGACAGCCTCTGACACCCTCACACCAGAGAATTTTCTCCTCCTGTTCAAGTGGAACCTCCTGGGTTCCAGTTTGTGCCCGTTGCCCCTTGTCAGTGGTGCCCAGTGACAGGATAAGAGTCTCAACCCATCCTCTTGACACTCCCTTTGCCTTTGAACGGGGCTGGGCACCCTTAACCTCAACTGCCACGGGCAAAGGTCACCTCGTGTCCCTGGGACACGAAACCTCCTCCATCTTCCAGGAAATCCAACCATTTCTTACTCCTCCTGGCTTCATTTCCCGTGGGTTTTCGGTGCCTTTCCTCAGGAATCTTGGGGAGCTCTGCAAAAACGTCCTGGCCTGGCAAAGCTCCCGAGAGAACTCCAAACACTATCGATTTGGGGGTGGCAGGATGACGTGGCCAGGGCACCGTGCTGGTGGGAAGCAAGGGGGGGATAATTTTAGCTGTGCAAACCAAGGGCTAAACTTCGTTTTTCACGAAGCACAGAACTTTTTATCTCTTAAAATACCGTGGCAATAATTCATGTCTGCAGCGTGTTACTCAAATCTGATCTGCTATTTGAGCCCAGTCAATGGTCTCATTCATCCCACAATGGGTTCTCTGTCCCTCTGGCAAACATTTTGCCATGGAAGGCACTCTGAGTGTGTGAAGCGAGGCATACGGTGATGCCCTGGCTGGGCAGGGGCACAGGATGCTCCCATCCTTGCAGTAAGAGGCTGAGCAGAAGCTGTGGCACCTCCTGGATCTCCAATCCTGGGGCCACCTTGGGCACATCACTCCCATTTTTCTTGCTCTTTAGCACATCTGAGCCCTTTGGGGTTTTTCCTTCGTAGGGTGAAGGTGTTTGTGAACCTGCTGTGCTCAAGTGAAGTGCTGGGATTTGGGGAGGTGGGAATCTGGGCTGGATTTGATTCTGTTCCGTGGCCCTGCTCTGGCAGGGGGGTTGGATTCAGAGATCTCCAGGGTCCCTGTGATCCTGTGTTTTGGCTCCCTGGGGTATGCTGGTGCCACGGGGCTCAGGGCTGTGCTTCAGCTGGAGGTTGTGTGAGTGGTTAAAGGCACTGAAAAGGGGTCTGGGGGTGTTGAGGGACCACGGCAACGATGCTGTGCCCACCTCAGGGGTGCTCTGAGCACCCTCAGCCCTCCATCTCCAGTGTGTGCCAAGCAGGGGCAGCCTTTCCCCAGGCTTCAGTGTGTGAGGATGACAGCAGAGGCTGCTGCTGGGGGTGTGGGTCTGCTCATCTGGCTTTAGACTTTTACTCCAAGGATGAATCAGCCGAGGCAGCTGCCAGCAGCCCATCCTAAATCACTGATTAACTCCAACCACCCGGCAGAGAAGTTATTTAATAAACAGTTCATTGCTAATTATGCCAGAGAGCAGAGCAGGGGCTGGGCTGGGTCCAGAGGACTGTGGCGTCTCGCAGGAGCTGGGCTTTTTCTGCTGGGAAAAGCAGAGAGGGGATTTAAAACCCTTGGAACAACTGAAGGGCTGAGTGACGTGGCCCTGATGCTTTGAGCTGACCCAGCAGTGCAGGGGCTGGGGCCGGGTCAGGGCTAAAACCCAGCGCTGGTGGCTCAGGCACGAGGTGTTTGTTGCTGGATTCCCACGCAGGGCCATGGTTGGGTCAGTGTCCCAGCTCTGGACAAGAGGAACCGGCCTCGAGCTGTACCGGGGGAGGTTGAGGTTGGATCTGAGGAACAATTTCTTCCCCTCCAGGGCTGTCCCAGGCTGCCCAGGGCAGGGGTGGAGTCCCTGTGACCCCTGGAGGGGTTTCCAAGCCCCCCATGGACACGGGGCAGCGGTGCCCTGGTTGGTTGCACTCATGATCTGCAAGGTCTCTTCCAAGCCAATTGAGTCTGCTCATGTGTACCCATGGGCTGGAGCCCTCTGGCCATGCCCAACTCTGACCTTTCCCAGCCCCCCCACCCTTGGGCACCCCCGAGCATCACGGGGTGTTGCACGACCTGCACAGCAGCTTTGTCTGGGCACTGTGCCCAAGCCCCTGCTGGCTTGGGTGGTCGCTGGTGGTGGGTGCTGGCTGTGGGGCCAGACACCATATTGCTGCTTTCTAAGCACCCTTGGTGGGCCTAATCCGGCTGTTTTGGCCGCTGATTAGAGCAGCTGTTCCCTGGATTACCCACCCTGGCTGGCCCCTGCCCTCTTGGTGCCAGCTGCCATAGCCTGGGGAGGTGTGGGGGGCTGTGAAGGTGCTGCTGGGTGGGCTGTGCCCTGTTCTGCTTTCTCTGCAGCTGAATGGGGGGGTGTTCTGCCTAAATCTGCCTCCCCTGGGGTGCTGTGCCACAGCACAGATCCCCCAGGCAGATCCTGCCCTGGTCCTGGTAGCAGAGGCTCCTGGCAGGTCAGCTGGGTGGTGATGGAGGTGAACCAGCCTCTGCTGCACCTGCACCTCGTGAGAACCCCCAGAGACCCTGCTGTGACCCCTGGGGAGTGTGGGACACGCAGCTGCCCCTTGCTGCTCCCCATCCTGCTGCAGAGTCCCCTGGCCCCTCTTGGGGGCTGGCAGCAGCACAGCTTGCACACCAGGCTCGGGGCTTGCACGCTGGGCTCACAGGTTGCACATCAGCCTTGTGCACTGGCCTTGCATGTGGGGCTCTCAGAGCATGTGATGGGCTCGTGGCTTGCACACCAGGCTCGTGGCTTGCACACCAGGCTCAGGGCTTGCACGCCAGGCTCAGGGCTCCCACACAGCAGCTTGCTAAGCTCAGCAGCTTCACTGCAGGGTCAGCCAGTGCTGCCAGTGCATTGCACTGGTGCCCTCCCTGCGGTGGCAGCTGCGTGGTGAGACCCCAGCAGACAGTGAGACCCTTGCTGGGGGGGTTTGTGCTGAGGAGTTTCATCCGGGGGCTGTCACCAGCCAGCACCACCACCCCCGTAGACAGGGCAGGTGTTGCCTCCTGACTCAGGCCTTGCACTGGTGCAGTGTGCACTGTCTGTGGATCCCAAAGCATTTTGTTTTCACCGTGCTGAAGGTGGGGAGCTGCTGTGTGTAGGACCAGAGAGGCTTGGCTATGTGTCAGCAAACCCAGCATGCCAACGGTGCAGCCTTGGCACCGTCAGTCCCTGTTGCACAGCCCCAGGGGCAGGATGGATGGCTGGGGGTGTTTCTGTAGGAGACAGCCAGAGGATGAGCCGTGGTGTAGATGCAAATCTGTTTTTCAGACTCTTGAGGAACTTGTCAAGGTGGCAGCTGGTGACTTCTGTCCTTGAGGTGACCACTGGGAGCGTGGCCACCTCCCCAGAGAGGCACTGGGAACCTGCTTGGGGTGGTGGGGGCTGCTGGAAGGGGATGGGCAGTGGTACCCATGAAGAGGGGACAGGCTGATGCCCTGCTGGGGACCCTGCTGGGGACCCTCCTGGGGACCTTCCTGTCCCTCTCTGGGAGGTCGTGGGGGCTGCACAGCCCACGCTGGCTGTTCCCTGTGGCTGGGGAAGGAAGGGGCAGGAGTCTCGGTTCCTGTTGTCCAATTGAGCATTAAATATAGGCTGTTAAGCAATTTTCTTTGCAGGAAGTGTAGAAATACCGCTGTGAGCGAGCACAGCCTCTGTCACACACCCAGAACTTGCCTTGCAGCATCAGCATCCTCTGCTCTCCCCCTCTGCAGCAGCATTAACCCTTCGCTCCCCAGGCTTCTCAGCAGGTTTGGCTTTGGCTTGAACCACCCGCGGCGTCCACCCGTCCTGGGTGTCCTGAGGGTGCAGCTGACCCTGAGCTGCTTTGACTTTTTCCCAGCTTAAATAGTAAGCTGGCTGCCAAGTCAGCTCTGGGGGGAGCCCCCAGGTCCTGAGCCAGCAGGATGACTTTGTCCCTGGTCCACCTTGCTCTCCCTGATAGGTTGGAGCCAGGTCGGGCTCTGCTCCCAAGGAACAAGTGACAGGACAAGAGGAACCAGCCTCAAGTTGTCCCAGGGGAGGTTGAGGTTGGATCTGAGGAACAATTTCTCCCCCTCCAGGGCTGTCCCAGGCTGCCCAGGGCAGGGGTGGAGTCCCTGTGACCCCTGGAGGGGTTTCCAAGCCCCCTGTGGAGCTGTGGTGCTGAGGGCCATGGGTCAGTGGTGCCTTGGAAGTCCTGGGGGATGGTTGGACTTGATGATCTGAAAGGGCTTTTCCCACCAGAGCAATTCTATGGCTCTATGAACTTTGACTGCTTCCACTGGAGAGGATTTTCCACAGAATGTAGATGAAAAGCTCAAGGTTTTAGGAGAAGATGATGTTGGGAGTGTGGGTGGGCCTAACAGTGGCATGAGGAGGATGATGAGGCCCCTCTGTGCCAGCTCCTCACTTACCCTGAGACCTGGTGTGGGTGCAGCTGCCCCTCTCTCCTTTTTAAGCTGAGCTGGACACTAATTTTAGCATCCTCTTCACCCCTGGGATGTGGCTGTGTCCAGAGAGTGGCTGCCAGCAATCCCCCCTTATCACTGCCACTCCAGGAGTTACCTCTGCCCCCCTGCCTATTTATAAGCACCGTGGGCTATTGCTGGTGGGTGCCACCAGCCCCAGGGGCTTCTTACCTGGTGGGTGCAGAGCCCTGACCTCGCTCTCAGCAGGAGGGTGGCCCTGGCAAGGGGTGCTGCTGACATGCTGCTCACCCTGCCCTGCCATGGGGCACCCAACTCGGGGTCCTGCCCAGAGGGAGGTGCTTTGGCTGGGGACGTGCTTGAGGTCACAGTGTGTGATGGGGGCAGCCACAGCTGATGGTCAGAGCAGAGCTGGCTGGAGGGGAGGAAATGGGTTCTTAAGTCATTAACGTCATCTTGGTTATTATTCCAGAGGAGGCTGGAGGGCTCCAGGGACAGGGTTAAAGTTCCTGAGCCCTCCAGCTGCCCTGGAGCAGAGTGAGGGTGTGAAGGCATCTTGGGGCTGAGCTCTGGGCAGGGTTACACCCAGGGCTCTAAGCAGAGACACTCCAGGAGCAGCTTTAACACTTGGAGAAAGCTTTAAATTCTCTTATCCTGGGGGGAAAGCCAAACACTGGAATTCTTCTGTGGTCACCTGTGGTGCCCGAGAGGAGGACGTGGCCTTTGTGTGCATCTCACCTTCCACCTGTGCCTGGGGAGGGAAGAAAAGGCACTGGATTTGGGGCAGTGCCCTGGGGGATTTGTGTTGCCTCTTCCCAACCCTCCTCTCCTGGCTCAAGCTGAAGTTCCCATGCAGTGCCCAGCAGCATGTGTGTGTGCCCAGCCTGGGTTATGGGGCCAATCCTGGATCCCATCTTGGCACTGCCAGTAGGAATTTAATAGGATTCTGATCCCAGAGAGGATCTGCATCTTGGGAAGCCATAAACCTCTGCGTTACCACCCCTCTGTGGGGCAGCAGCAGCACCCCGGGCAGAGGGGCTGTTTCCTGGGGGGCAGTGCCACCCCACAGCTCTGTTTGCCACTGAGCTTGAGCTCCCACCTGGCTCTCCTGGTGTTCTGAGCTTCCATCTCCCGTGGTGAGTTGTGGTGGTCGCTGCACTGCACCCTGCAGAGCCTCACCCCGGGGTGGGCACTGGGAAGGTGGGCACTGGAGAAGGTGGGCACTGGGAAGGTGGGCGCACGGGAAGGGGAGCGCTCTGCCGCCAGGGGAGGGCAGTCCACCTCCACGGGGACTTGCCAGCTGGGATGGCACGTCCACCTGCGTGGTGCTCTCGGGTTTTCCCCCTTCCTGACCCCCCCGTGTCCCCCCCAGACCTGTCGGCGGCCAAGCGCAAGTTCGCGGACTCGCTCAACGAGTTCAAGTTTCGCTGCATCGGCGACGCAGAGACGGACGATGAGATCTGCATCGGTGAGTGCCTCCCCCCCGACCCACACCCTCCAGCTGGCCGGGAGCACTACTTGACTACCAGGGCAGTCAAGGGGGCTTTGGGATTGGTCTGGGTGCTTGGCTGCCCTCTGGAGGTGGCAGGTCTCCGATGGCTCAGCATGGGTTGGGTGGGAAGGGACCTTCCGAGGGCATCTGCAGCCAGAGCAGGGTGCTCAGAGCACCCCCGACCTCCCCTGGGGTGGTGCCAGGGATGGGGCAGACACCACCTCTCTGGGCAGCCTGGGGCAGCCTCTCACCAGCATTAGCATCCCAAATTTCCTCTTCCTCTCTTTTAGTTTAAACCATCCCTCCCTTGTCCTGTCCCAACAGGCCCTGCTCAAAACTCTGTCCCCATCTTTCTGACAGACCCTTGAAGCCTTGCAAGGCCCCCAGAAGGTCTCCCTGGAGCCTTCTCCTCTCCAGGCTGAATCCCCCCAACATCAGCAAAGCCTTCCCAGTAAATCAGTTGTTGATTCTTGATCTGAATCTCACCCTGCAAGAGAGGAAAGGAAAACAATCTCCTGTCTCTGAGACCATGGAGGTTACCTGTCCCTTCCCTGTTGGAGAGCTCCAGAGAGATGTGGCTGTGGCAAAACGCCCAGCACAGGGTTGTGACCTGAAGCTGAGGAGCAGCCTCTCTGGTGGGTGCAGGAGCAAAGGCCTGGCAGGATCCAGCAGCACAGAGCCCAACCGTGGGCACCACAGAGCTTCTCATGCTTCAGGGCAACAGCTTCAGTCCCTTGCTCTCTGGAGGTGACAAACACCCTGCCAGGGCTGCTTTGCCACTTCTGTTGGCAACTGGGAGCCTTTCTGTGGGGACAGCAAGGATGCTAAATACCCCCCCCAAGCAACAACCCCCCCCACCTAACCCCTCAAAACACAGACAGACAACTCCCCCCTGTCCAGTCCCTGTTGTCCTGTGAAAAGACAATGGGAAGGTGTCGGGTGCTGACCTTGCTGGTGTGTCCCTTCCAGCCAAATCCCTGCAGGAGTTTGCCACCGTGCTGCGGAACCTGGAGGACGAGCGGATGCGCATGGTACGGGGAGGGCACCGTGGCTGCCCGTGGAGGGTGATGTGGCACCTGGGGCTCCACGTCCCTGGTACCCCTTCTTATGCCTAGGGCATGGCTGCGGGGGAGAGCAGAAGGAGGGGAGGGTGGGCGTAGTGGGGTGGGGAACAGTTGAAGAGCATCAGTGATGGTGTCCTCCTGTTGGAAACTGGTGGTGGAGCTCTCTGGGGTGAGGAGAAGGTTGGCTGTGCTGAGGGGCTCACTAGAGAGAGAAGAAGGTGGGATGTGCTGGAGGGGCTCACTGGGGTGAGGAGAAGGTTGGATGTGCTGGAGGGGCTCACTAGAGAGAGAAGAAGGTGGGATGTGCTGGAGGGGCTCACTAGAGAGAGAAGAAGGTGGGATGTGCTGGAGGGGCTCACTGGGGTAAGGAGAAGGTGGGATGTGCTGGAGGGGCTCTCTGGGGTGAGGAGAAGGTTGGCTGTGCTGGAGGGGCTCACTAGGGAGAGGAGAAGGTTGTGTGTGAGCCCCTCAGCCTCCTCTGAGTGCAGAGCTGGAGGGATTGAAGCATGTGGGGCTCTGTGGGCTGCAGGAGGGTTTCTGTGGGAAAGGCTGAGGAGTAACTGGGGTGTCTGGGCTGGGTGCAGGTGGGTGAGCTGTGCCTGTCTTTGCCCTAGATTGAGAATGCCAGCGAGGTGCTGATCACACCGCTGGAGAAGTTTCGCAAGGAGCAGATTGGGGCTGCTAAGGTAAACTGCAGTGAACTGCTGCTGCACCCCCCTGCCAGCTCCCCTGGGAGCCCTGCTGGGGTCAGGAGCTGAGCACAGAGCTGCACAGCTACGCCCGGGACCTGGTGCACTGCCCCTCACTCCCAGCAGGACATTGAGAAGGGCAGTGGAGCTGGGGAAGGGTCTGGAGCAGGAGTGTGGGGAGGAGCAGCTGAGGGAGCTGGGGGTGTCCAGCCTGGAGAGAAGGAGGCTCCCAGGAGACCTTCTGGCTCTGACAGCTCCTGACAGGAGGGTGGAACCCGGGGGGGTCAGGCTCTGCTCCCAAGGAACAAGTGGCAGGACTGTGTCCAGCATCCCTCTTTTTGCTCTGTTTTGCAGGATGCCAAGAAGAAGTACGACAAGGAGACAGAGAAGTATTGTGGTGTCCTAGAAAAGCACTTAAACTTGTCTTCTAAGAAGAAAGAGTCCCAGCTGCAGGAGGTGAGAGCACCCTCTGCTTTCCCATGGCTGGCTGCAGCTGGGGTGAGCTTTCCACTGCCACAAACGCTGCGAGTGGTGGGTGGCACCAGATCATCTCCAGAGGGCCCTTCCCAGCCCCACCACGCTGGGGTTCTGTGCTGTGGGCACTGGCTGTGTGCAGGATGCTGCACGACCCTGGCTGTGGCTGCCGGGGCATGGTGAGCAGTGCTGGCTGCTGGTGCCATCTGCTGGCATCTTCCACTCCAAACACTGACTTTGGATTTGCTGGGAAGACAGGAGGAGGCTGGAGCCAGCTCCTTATTTCAGGTGTTGGGACCTTTTCCCCTGGGGCACTGGGAGGCTGACACTGGTTTTGGTTTTTGGAAGCCTGAAGCTTCTCCCAGCACCCCAATGTCCTACGAGGAAAATGTTCCTGTCCAGAATATTTGGTGTTTTCCATTTCCTAACCCCCTCTGGGAGGGTGATAGTGGCCACATGTGCAACTGCTGCAGCGGGCAGGGAGCAGAGAAATCCATGTGAATTCTCTGCTGCTTTGGCTTTCCACCAGTGAAATAGCACACAGGGTCTAATCTGCCACTCGGCTCCTGGCAAAGTTCTTGGGTTGCATCATATTTTCTGCTTTTCAGAACTCAGTTTTCAATCCCCCCCCAGCCTGTGTGCCACGGGCACGCAGCACAAGCACAGGCCCTGGGAGAAGGGGCTGTTCCTTGGGCACTGGGTGTTTGCCAGCTGTGTTTTGCAGATCACTGCCCATCCAGCCCTGATGGGAGGTGTGGCAGGGGGGTGTCCTCCTCCCAGCAGCTCCAGCTCTGCCCCGGGCACGGCGAGGGCACCACACCAGGGCAGAGGAATTTGCCAACTTGAGCAACAACTCCACGTCAGTTTGTGCTGGGGACAGGGCTCTTTGCCCAGCAAGTTCACTGGCACTGAGGTCAGAGGCATGGTGGGTCCCCCAGACTGACCTCCCCACGGGCACCTTCCCTGGGGTTGGTCTACAAAGTGTTGCTTGTAGAGGTGTCAGTGGCATGTGCCAGGGGTGCCCGTGTGCCTCACCCCATTCTCAGCACAGCAGCTCCTATCCACGGGCCTCACAGGGTCATTTTTAGCCACGGGGATTGGGGTGGATCCCTCTCTTTGCTCATTTGGGCCTTACCTGCAAAGCACAGAGGAGCAGCTGGCCCACCCCAGGGCTGGGCATGCTGGAGATGCCAGTGCGTGGGCTGCCTGGTCCAGCCCCGGGATGCTCTGAGCTGTCACCAGAAAGCATAGAACTGCCTTTTATTGTCACAGGCTTCTCATTTTCCTGGCTTCTGAGGCACAATTTTCTAGGCAGCTGTCAGGGAGGTGAGAACATGAGTCAGCTGAAGAAAGGGCTGTGCCATCTGTCCAGCCCCGGGGCTGAAGCTGGATCTGTTCTACACGGACACGTTCCCACTAGACCCAGGTGGCCTCTGGTCACGAGGCCAAGGGCTCCTGGTCAGTAGTAACTCAGTATTCCCTTGCAGGCTGACAGCCAGGTGGACCTGGTCCGGCAGCATTTCTATGAAGTCTCTCTGGAATATGTCTTCAAGGTGCAGGAGGTCCAGGAGAGGAAGATGTTTGAGTTCGTGGAACCTGTAAGTGAGCTGAGCCTGCAAAGAAGTAGGGGATAGCAGCAAGAAGGGGGCTTGGGGGGTGCAGGGCTGCAGTGTAGGGTGTCCCTGCCAAGGGGTGGGTGGGGGGCTCCAGCCTCACCTCGCAGCACCTCTCCCAGAGGGAGATCTTTGGGGAGAAAGCACCCATGTGAACCCCAGAACATGAAACCATTAGCCCAGTGGCCACATAAATACTAGAAACATTTAAATTTTTATTGGGTTTGTCAGGCTGAGGGGCCTGCTGGCAATTAACATGGTGATCAAGGGCCCCTGGAGGGCAAAAGGATGGGGTCAGATTCTTGTCAGTGGTGCCCAGCAACAGGACAAGGGGCACCAACTGGAACCTAGGAGGTTCCACCTGTGTAGGAGAAGAAAGTTTTTGTTGTGTGGGTGTCAGAGGCTGTCCCAGGCTGCCCAGAGAGGTTGTGGAGTCTCCTGCTCTGGAGAGATCCCAACCCCCCTGGA
>JAOEGS010008832.1:2926-16283 GCA_025447755.1 Corythornis vintsioides | reverse complement strand
AGGGTAGGGGAAAATCACAGAGCTAGGCTGCTTCTGAAATCTGTATGGAACAGTTGCCCTCCAGCAAGATAAACAGCAACCCTTGGAGCCCAGGGAAGTGAGCAGAGGGTTATTTTCCTTCACTCACTCTGCTCTCCAAAGAGGTTGGGTCAAATCCAGAAGAGTCAGTGGTGCCGGCACAGGGCAATGAGCAGCCAAGCAGAGCCAGCCTGGCTGGGGAGGCCACGGGAGATCCCCCTCTCTCTACCCCTGGAGCTACAAACTCCAAGTGAGATGAAAAACAAAGAAACATGGGGAGAAGCCTCCCCAGCACCTTCTTCCACAGCAAGGGCATCACTGACATCACACACAGCTTCCACTGCAAGGGAAGGGGTCAGAAGAGCTTGAAATTCTTCTCTCCTCGATGTCTGGACAGCAAGGACAGATCCAGCAGGTGAAAGCACCAAATCACTTTCCTCCTCCAGATCCTCTCCTGCGAGGGGTCACCAAGTCATGGTGCCAGCTTTGGCTGGAATCTCTCACCTTTCCCAACAGGAGGAAAAAAGGAGAGAGAAAAAAAAAAAAAAAAAGCACAAAGAGGTTAATTAGATGTTTGCAATCCAATTTACATCTTGTTTGTGAAACCAGCATTTCAGCTGTAACCCAGCCTGGGAGCCCCTGTGCCCTCGCTCTTTCACTAAATTTATTTCACAGCTTTGCAGAACCAGCTCGGACGGGTCAGAACTCTCCCATTATCATTTTATTGTTGCCTCTTACTCTGTAATTACAAGCTGATTCCTCTCACACCCCATACATTCCCTCCCACACACCTCTCCCCCTCCCCCATCCTCCTCTTCCCCAGCCCCCTCCAAGCACAAGGTGGGAGATGCTGGTTTAAGCTTCTTCAACGATTTGTCTCACCCACCAAGGCTGGGAACAGTTTGGCCCTGGTTTCAGCAGATAAGCAAGGGAAGGTGGCCAGGAAAGAAGGGGGGATGCTGTTCTCCACACACCCCCCCTCCCCAAGGATTAAGATATTCAGATGCACCGATGAATAGCAATGAGCACTGGAAATTAAGGCCTGGAAACTCAGTGTTGGAGAGATTTGAGTCAATCTGGCAGAAAGGAGAAGAGCTGCAGAGCCATGGAGGTCTATGGTATGTCCCCTTGTGTCCTGCACCCCTCATCTGCTCCCAAACACTGACTGGGAGGGTGCTGATTGGCATGGGCCAGGATCATGCACAGAGGTGACCAGCACTCTTATCTGTACCCTGTTGGCTGACACCTTCAGAACCAGTAAACTCCTGTGGGAGGGAAGGGTCCTTGGGGAACATCTTCAGATGCACACCATGGAGACCCAGGGACCAACATCTCCCCTGTGCTACCAGCACCTTCTCCATGTACACAGGATAGAGACAGGAATGGGGGCTCAAAACCTGGGCTGGTTAAGGTGGCATTTCCCCTGGTCATAGTCCCCAGTGAGCACAGAGGCTCATTGCTGGGCTCCCCTTGTAGACTCAGGACACATGGAGCAGCAGAACTGATCCTCACACCAAGCATCATCCCTACATCAGAACCCACCCCACCCACACCCTGACATGAAAACCCTCCCAAAAGTACCAGTCTCCTCCACCTCCAGCAAGTGGAAGGGGCCTCAGCCTCACCTAACTCACCCAAGTGGGAATATGGGTTCCTCTGCCCAAGCTCAGTCTCAAGGACCTTCTCTGAGAAAGCAAAGGGAGGGGAGGTAACAGGGCAGAGAGATGCCCACACTTTTGAGCTCAGTAACATCTTGTCCATGGGGACAAATCATCACAGGACTCCAAAAGTGAGTTTGGGATAGCGTTGGCCACTGCTTCTGCCCTGGGAGAAAGAGAAGCTGCCTCTCTGGGTGGACAGTCTGTCTGCAGCTGGACACAGCCAGCAGTGCCCTGCTTTGTTGTAAAATTTGGCTTCATTTCAGTCACCTGTGAGCACAGATCAGAGAAGAACTTGCAGACAGCATGAATACACACACACAGCCAGCTCAATTGCCCATGAGAAGGTTCATGTAATTAACAGGCAGACGGCTTTTCTTTCATGTGGCAAAGAAAAGATGGGGACTGTATATGGGAGGTATTTTTCTGGCCCCATACCTCACAAGCAGGTTCCTGCAGGACTGCTCACAGAAGCAGGAACCACATGGCAGTTTGTGAACAGGACCCCAGGAACAAGGAGGCACGAAGCACAGACCACTTCACCCAGCTGCTTGTCCATGTGCAAGCTGGGCCCCTTCCCACCCTTGGGGAGAGGAAATAAAAGCTTTTTTTTTTTTTTAAATGCTAAATCCACAGTGCAGGGAGGCCCTCTTTGCTGGAAACAGTGCAAGAGTGGATCTTTCTGAGCTGATCCTCGGGCTGAGCAGCCTGCTACAGGACCCATGCCATACTCACATGCCCTGCTCTATGCAGTCCCCTACCACATGCCAAGATCCCCATAATGTCACTGAGGACAGCGTTTGTGTCCATCACACACCACACCATAATCACTCTAGCATGGTTCCCAAGCCCAGAGCCCATCTAGCTCTGCACTGTTCAGCCCCTGTATGTTGCAGTGTCCACTGCCACACCACGTACATCACCGAGCACAGACACCTCGATCCCTCCCTAAAACAAAGATCAAAGCCCCTGCTCTGCACCACACCAGCTCCGAGCTGAGGATACCACCCCCTCTCCCTGCTGCCAGAGGAACATTAAAACCCCATTAACCCAGGGTTGTTATTAATCATGCAACATTACCCAGTGGGGACAGCCCTGACGTCTGAGTGCCCAGGCTCTCGCCAGCTCCCCCGGCCCGGCTCCAGGTGACAGGGGCACGGAGAAGGTAGGATTCATTTATAGCCATGAGTGCACGCCAGCTCCAGATAATGAATTTCCTCCACAAGGCAAAGGAGGAAAGCTTCGCCAAGACTGGAAATAACCACCCTGAGGCAAGGCAGGGACCGGACTCCAGCCGCCTCTCACCCCCACGGATGATAATCCCCTTAGCGACTGGGTTAAGGGCAAGGCGAGGGAACCATGATTTATCATCTGCTTGAACGGCATCCATCCTCTGGAAGAAGATTTCCAGCTGTGCTGTAGAGCACACCCAACAAGAGGCAGAGATCCCAGGCTGAAATTGATGCCAGAACTCAGGAGATGTTCTCTTTGGAGGCTTCCTAAGGACACCAAGGGTACCTCTTCAGCGTGCACCAAACAGGTTAATGCCACAAGAGCAAAGCCTCCGCCTGTAAGTATGTATGGAGGCTGAAGCCCCATCAAGCCCTCACAGTTCCGTGATATTAAAGCTTTCCCCTCATGCATAGAGGCAAGCAGGGGGGCTAATTGCTTCTTATGACACTATAATGGTAGGACTATTTACAGTAGATTAAAATCCAATTCATAATGAGGTATAATAACTTTGCAAATGCCAGGATTCGTCAAGGGGTGAGGACCGCCACTGAGACACAGAACTGAGCAGTCTTGGACTTGGGGTCTGAGCCTCAGTATGGGCAGAAAGGGCTCTTGCCAGAGCAAGGGTGAGGTTTTTGATGGCTTCTCTCTCTTTGGTTGCTTCTCCCATAGGTTAAGCACATGGGATAGAGAAAAGGATTGTGGAACAGAACAGCCCTGGAATAGTTTTACAACTAAGAGAGTGAGGGGGACTGTCCCAGGAGGAGCAGTGCTTGAGGAGCTCTGTAAAGTGCCTAGAATGGGTGACCTGTGCATGGCCAAGCATCTGGACACATCCACAGGAGTGCCTGGGTTTTGCCTGCCAGGTCAGGAATCAAGACCCTTCACCAGGGAACTATTGTACCAGATACAGATCAACCAAAATCCTCCAGTCATGTTGAAGCCCACTGGGTACCAAGGCAGCCTGTGGACCAGGATCCAGCACTCCTTTAGAAAAGTCTCACTTGCTGGATGACACACACCATGCTACATCACCAGATACCCCCCCTAGAAACCCATCCTCTCTGCCTACTGACCTGGTGGCCCTGCCCACACATCCCCACACAGTCCCACTCAGCCACCCAGCAAAGACATGAGCAGAGACACACACCCAGCACTACCATCTCCCCAGGCTCTGGCCCACCTTTGCTAGGTAATCCTGAAGCAGAAGATGGATTTTTGTCCTGCAGGGAAGCAAGGACTGAGATTTGATCCAGTTTGGATTCGCTTCCTGCCTCCATCGCATGTTCACAGATGTGACCTTGAATGAGCCCAGTAACACACCACTCCCTACTCGTTCAAATGAGGTATTTATTTATTCCCTGCCAATTACATGGGCTGATGGTGCCCTCTGAATTTCAACTACAGTTCAGCTCTATTTTGAAAGGCTGGTTAGCTCTGCTAGAAAGTGTACAAAGAGGAAAGAGCCCAGAAAGCTGAGAGTCAGTTTCTTCCTTTGGGAAGGGAACATTGCTCCTCTGCAGTATCTGGGTACCACTGAATGGGTCAGTGTAGTGCTGGCAGCTTGCACAGGGGTTTAAGCAACATACCGCAGGTCACCAGCAATCACCAAGGTAGATACCAGCACTGGGGGCTGCTCCAAAGGACTTAATACCAGAGGTGGAACTGCAGAAGACAAACAGGCACGCTGAAGGGATTGCTTAGGTTAGTGTGATCTATTGCACTGATGTCACTCACTATCCCAGCATCACCAGGCTCTCCAAGCACCATTCCACTGCCTTCCCACATCTCCACACCTGCTCATGTTCAAAGCCAGACGTCTGCTATAAAAAGATGATAGAAAACCCTCCAGAGCTCAAGTTCTTCAGCACACAATGCTGTGGATTTGTCAGTCATCCCGCTGGACACTCAGTATCCCCAGCTCGTGACTGCTGAGTCACACACATCGAGGACAAGGAGAGCTACAAGTAACATTTTATTTCATAAAGGGTAAAACTCTCACCTCTCTACAAACTCCTCCTCCATGGGATCACTTAAAAAATTACCCCAGACATAGAAACATCAGAAGAGCACTGAATTGTATAAAAGCAGCAACAACCTTAATGTTCTCAGTGCTTAGAAGAGAATTATCTGAGCCTCAAAACACAGCAAAAACAAACTCAACTGTGCCACACTCACATCAGCAAACGACTGTTCCTGGCAAGGGTTCCGTGCAGCACCCTCTCAGGTGTCTGAGCTGAGGATAGCCCATTACTAGGGCACAGGAAGATCCATCTCATCTTCTCCAAGCAAGACAAGCCCATGGATGGCAGCTGGGATCAGCCATGACTATGCAACAGCAGCAAGTCCATGGTACTGAGGCAGGTTTGACATCAGGCTGGAAACACAATCCAGGGCCAGGTACAGTGGCACAGGCCAGCAGTCACCAGACAGGTCCACGGTGACAAGATAGGTCCAAGTTAGGAAGCCAGCCCATGGATTGGGAGTCCACATCAAGAGAGTCCACATTCAGGCACAGACAAGGCGCAAGTAGATACACCTCCTGCAAAGCTCAAAAAGAAAGCAAAGACCTGGATCTGAGCTTAAATACTCCTCCCACCCATGGGCAGAGGGTGTGGGTGGAGACCCCAGGTGAGGCTGGTCAGGGACATTAAGGCCTATTAGTGACCACAGAGCCCTGACACCCCATTGCCTTCAGGGCTGGGAGCCTTATCTCAGTGGTATAAGTACACCAAAGCAGAAATGTTCTTACTCCTTGGGTTGGGTGTTTGCCTGGTACCTTAGCAAAATTAAGACATGATTTGGTGTGAATAAAGATACTGAATCTCAAGTGGACTTCGAACCTTTTGGTTAGATTGAAGCCTGGACATTTTGCCTGTGGCAGCTCTTGGTGGTGGCAGAGCCAAGTGAAATTTAGCAGCCACAGGACTGGCCAAAGTACACTCTGTCTTTGGAGGGAGTGAAATGATTGCAAGATCTAAGGATCCTCAGGGTTACAAGGTGTACAGGAAAAGGGGTGGAGGAGTATCTATGAGGTAGGACCTTATCTGCCCAGTCACCACCACCATGTAACACAATGCTCTGCAACTGGCACCTCAACAGACCCCACCTAGCAATGGGGCTGTTGGGTTTCAAGGAGAGGACAATGACTCCTCAAAGCAGAGCTTGGCACACACATGGCTAGTAGAGTTTCATTCTGCTGCCCTTGGAGGGGAGGCTGGCATGGTGGCACACCACTGCCACCACACCACGGGACTCCTCACATGTTTTTACAGGCAGGTCCTTCCTACTGGGAGACAGAAGGTGCTCATAAAGTCAATCTTAAGCAGAACACATGCATGTTGGATGAATCAATATGTTCAAGCTGTAAAGGAGGAGATGTCGAGGAGTCCAACATCTCCAGCCCAACAGATGGAATGGGGCCCAGGAACACCTCCAACTGCATGGCATCTCCTAGCATCGCTCCAGGAGGGGATGAGGCTTCTTGGCCAAAGTCTGAACCAATTATCTTCTGGCAAACATGATGCTCTTCAGTCCACCAGCTCTGAGAAGAAAAACACAATTTTCCCCCATTCTGTTTTGCTTTGGACATGAGAGGGAGACCAAGCCGGAGCAGGCGGCAGAGCAGAAATGGATTGAGAGGATGGCATTGCATCCCGATTGGAAAGAGCCAGTGGCCAGTGCCCAAGTGAAATTCCAACTTTATGACATAATGGGCTTTTTCTAACCAGCGCTTGCTATTAACTTCGTCACCAGCTTAAACCCCCCTGGCCCCAGGCACCAGCAAAGCAGAGCTCATACACTGTAAATGTTAATACTGCTTTAGCACTGTAATAAGCTAAAAGGTGGATGCAAGATCTGGCACATTAATTCCTTTTTTCATCTTTTTAGCACATTTCAGGGTAATATGAATAATAAATATTTGAGCTCATGAAGGTTAACTGATGGCTAGCCCTGGAGACTGGGACTCCCTGGGTAGGAAGGCAGAAGCTCCCTTCTGCATAGCAGTGTCTCCAGTAGTGATCCAGAGAATTGGTCTCCTTCAGAGAAGTCAGAGGTGTTTCTTGTCAGGGAAATATCTGAAGCGAAAACTTATTGCCATGGCATACTTATTCACATTTCAAGTAAGAGCATTTGGGCTGATGTTGGGCAGATGTGGATGCTTCCAAGCACCACAGGGTAAAGCTATGTCATGAGGAAAGCCTCCTCTATCCCACCATTAAACAAGAGCCAGATTTGGTCAGCAAAAGGCCCCTGGCCTCAAAGATATGTAATCATCTAATTCCTACTTGAACTAACTCTGGATTCATCTAGGGTGAGAAACTCAGTGGTGGAGCAAGGGTCCAGAGTTTTAAACTTCAGTTGACTCGCCTCTCACTGAGGGAATGGTCTAGAGTCAAAGGCCCTGAGTGGAACTGACCCAGATGTCTTCACCCACCCTGGCCTTGTTTTACAAGTGCTAGGTCTAACTTAAAGGTCTTTCAATGTCTGTCTGCCAGTCTGCACCCACACAACACCGTGAGAACAACATCTGCCAGATGCTGAGTGTGGTGAAAGCCTGGCTATTGGATGGTCTGGGTGAAAAACTTTCCTGAAACCAGCAGAAGCCTGTATATCACCTCTGGGTTATGAAAGCACCACAATATGGGGAACAGGGTTTGGGGAGAAAATGACCCA
Organism: Corythornis vintsioides; assembly: GCA_025447755.1. Classification (NCBI taxonomy): domain Eukaryota; kingdom Metazoa; phylum Chordata; class Aves; order Coraciiformes; family Alcedinidae; genus Corythornis; species Corythornis vintsioides. The sequence goes on along the minus strand of JAOEGS010008832.1, from coordinate 8,697 downwards.
GCTTTGACATTCAGCCAGGCTCCACAAGAGAACCCCAGATCACCCCAGAGCCACATGTCACGTGCCATATGGCAGCAGTCTAAAAGGGATGCAGAAAATTTTCTAATCCAGCCTCCCTCTCCACTCCAAGTTGGGAATCCAGATTCTGAAAAAGGACCATATCAGGAGAAAGAGTAGTGGTAACCCAGGAAAGGATGTGAAGTAGACACCACAACATGTGAATTTGCTTTGCTTACCTGTTACAGACACCTGGCAGGTAGTAGTACTTGCTGAGAGAAAAGGGCTTTGGGTGAACACGAGCATAATCCTCTGGGATGGAAGATGTAAGGCTTGCTCAGACTGAATCTGTTGTGAGACCTTCATGGTGGACACTTTGTCTTCTTGACTTGAGTTGTACAGAGGCTTCCTGCAACTGCCACTTCTGCTAAACATGTCCCCTCACTGGGAAATGCCCAACATCCCAACAGAAGCTGTACTGATGCTCTTTTCTGTGGTCCAAGGCTGGTGGACCCTGGTGGCACCCAAGGCATGTCCCATGCTCTGGTAGCTAGTGATGGGACAAGTGAAGGAGGTACGTTCTGCTGTCATGATGTGTCACTGGAGGTGACAGTGCAGGAGGAACGCCTTGATTGTGCAACCAAACTGAGGCAGAGACACAGTCCCCTTCCTACCCCTGACTGGGTGGTCCAGGAGCTGCAGGGGGTGGTAGGCACAGGGATGCTGCATTCCTCTTGCAGATCCTGACCAGTGCTGGAGAAAGCCAGGATAGTCAAGAAGCACTGGACTTGTGCTACTCCAGGAAGCCAGTCAGGGAGATGGGACAACTGCAGGACTGGCAAGGGACGTGGGGAGGGCAGGCTGAAGAAGCACTGCTTGATGGAGAGGGGTGTTCATTGTGGAGCTGGGTACTGGAGGTCAAGTGGTGATGGCTGTGGGTCTCAGGGACACTCAGCAGGGAGCAGCCCATGCCAAGATGTGGCTGGGGAACATTGGTGGCCAGCAGACTGGGTGATGGGAATTGGTGGGAGATGGTCTGCAAGCGTTCCTCACCCCCCTCAACCATGCCAAGCTCTGTGCATATTGCACGGAAGGACTGTGCATCTACAGCAATTGCCTCGGTACTCTGATCTGGGGAGGAGGGGGTGAGCTGCCCACCACTGCCTGGGGAGCCTGCCCGGGTGCTGTGCAAGGGGAGCCATGTGCTCCAGCCCCCCGTGTTCGCCTTTCACTTTGCCCACTCTTGCGTGACAGCAAAGCCCCCCCCCCACCTACCCCCCCCTTGCCTGGCAATCCTTGGGGGATATCAAGGGCAAGCAAGAGAAGGGTTACCTGGAGGAAAGGGTTGCTAAGCAACACACACACACACCCCCGACACCCCCCCCCCCCAAGCACCACAAACCCAAAACTCGTTCCAGGCCTGCAACCAGATTAGCATATTAATGAGGCTGTAATTTCCACGGAATTGTCTGCACGTCTATGCCCGCTCACAGCACACTGGCCCAGGAGTTTGCTATGCAAATAAACTGGTTTTACAGGCTGTGGCTTAATTAACTCATCAAGTTCATCTTCCTAACAAAAAAGGCAGACTAACTGCGGATTAATGGACCTGTGTTTGCTCTTCTTTCTCTCTCCCTCTCACCGGCTCCCCAAGGCAATTCCTCCCTCCAGACCCTTCCATCCCCAGCCGCTCCACTCCAGCCTCAACACTGGGTACATCCTTGGTCCTCGCAAGGAGATAAATCCTGGGAAGAGATTGGGGGTGGGGGGGAGGAATAGGATCTTAATGCCACTTCCAGCAGAGTCTGGGAGGTTTCCTCATCGACTTCAAGGGGAATAAGATGGATCAGGCCTCAAGGATGGTAATTACGCCTTCAGCTGAAGCTGGCAGGTGACCACTTATGAGAAGGAGGTGGCACATCGTGACACTGTCTCTTTAAATGGTTGTCTCTGTGCGGATCAGGGGTCGGGGATTTTGGGGAGAGGGATTAAGGCACCGTTTCTAGGTGAGCTCTGGCAATCCTGCTCCATCCCTAACAGCGCACAGTCAGAGCAGGAGAGAGGGATGCTCTCCCTCCTGGGTTAATTAGAAAGGCCCTTCTTGCCAGCATCCCATGCTCAGCAACATTATATCTTTTGAAAATGACCCCCAAAAAAGTAAGTATAAGGATTTGCAGAGTCACTGGGGGAAAGTTCATGCAGCCAAAAGTCTGTATTCAACACCAAATCCCTGGGCCAGGCCTTTCTTTGAGCATCAGCATAATTACAAGTTTGTTCCCCCTTTCCCTTCCCTACTTTTACAGTTCCTCCTTCTCTGGGAAGAAGGGAGCAGCTTTCTGGAGGACTCAGACAGCTCTTTGCTTGTGTTTGGGCACAGATGTCCCTCAGTTGCTCACACATCAGTGGGGGTTTAGAAACACATGGAGCTGGGCTCTGAGCGCCTCAGCCCCGAGGCTGTGTGTAAAGTGATTCTGCTTGGAGATGAACTGTCTCAGCATCTTTTTTTCTTTTTTTCTTCCAGCTGTATTGTTATTTAATTGTAGCTTGACCTCCAGGAAGGTTTTCCAGGCCTGGGAAGGTGGCCTAGGATACAGAATTCAGAGCCTAGGGTGGGAAGGATTTATTTAGCATTCATAGCATGAATTGTGCCTGCTTGAAGCACAGAGCACAGCCAGCCAAAAATGCAAAGGGAAACTGAGGAACAGAGCTGACAAAAAGTGTCTAAAATGGCCTCATGACCATCCAGCTTGGGCCTTCAGCTTTCCAACACATAGAAACCACAACAGACCCACTGTCCATCACCCCATAGCAGCATTACCATAGCCCCACACATTCACACCACTGGGGTCTGCACCATACAATCCCCCGTGGTTTTGCTGTTGAGCTGTGAAGGGACTGGTTCCCCAGACTGCTAAACTTTCAATGACCATCTGGATGCTCCACACACTCAGATTCCTCTGGAGACCTCAAGCAGAGATCTGCTCCTCCCTTGGAAGAAAGTTTAGGAGAATTGAAATCACACTCATTTGAAAACCACCCCTCTTCCAGCTACAGCCCTCTTGGAATTGACTTAAGTTGAAGCTTTCTTACTAAAGTTGGTTTAGACTGGACAAAGTCCTTGAAAAAAAATCTAACTCTACTCAGAAGCTTTTCTGCATTCACAGGGAAATGGACTGGCTGACCTAAAAGGTCTTTTCCATCTCTAATTTCTGTGGTTGTGTGATTCATCCCTCTTCTTTGAAAGTGTTTCCTACATGAAACGTCTAGTAGAAGGAAAAAAATGATACTAAATAATCTTTTTTCATTTCCTCTCGTCATTGTCAGAGATTATGAGAGGTGAGGGATATGTCTGCTGTGACATTAGCTGAGCAATGGAACAGAAAAGGCAAACCAGGATTCAGCTTAGCAGCCAAGAAAGAAGCTATTCACACAAGGTGGGATAGGAGGAGATGTGCTGGAGGCATCCTTTCCAGGAACGCAGTTGTTCCTTACATTCTCAGATCTTGAGAAAATACTGAGCTGGAGAAAAACAAACATAAGGACAGAGGAACAGCCAGATCCCAACCAAGGAAAGGATCTCTCCTCAGGCTGCTGTCTCCAGGAGGAACAAGGAGACATCATCTGGAGAACAGCTCTAACAGTTCCTTGGGATGCTCTTGGGGATCACCAAAGCCAGCTGTGGGTTCACTGCTCTTAATATCCTTCAAGGAATTTCTCTTCTATGAGCTTGTCCAGTTTCCTTTTAATCCCCTGAGCTCATGCAGCAAGGAGTTCCACAGGTAACTCATTGCAAGGAGTACAGTTTGTCTGAAATCTTGCTTCTATCAGTTTCACACGAGGATATGAAAAGGATTTTAGCTTCCTGATGGTTTCCTACTACCTGTTTCATGTAGGAAATGCTATCAAAGGCATCACATCCTCTCAGAAAGGAGACAGAAAACTCCTGAGGTCAGCCAAGTCATTCCCTTGGGAATGCAGAAGTGCCTCTTTCCCCTCTTAAAGCAGCCCTGCATGAGGAGGGACTAGGACTTACTCCAAAGAAGAGCACAGAAGATGTCCCTTAGCTTGTAGCCACCAGTCCACTCTTCAGCCCCCACCCTTGTTCCCAGTCCCAGTCCCTGAGCAGTTCCCCTAGTTCCATACATTCATATGGCAGTTGCCCCATCCCTGCAGGCTCTGTCTCTACCACTGCATCCCTCCACCCTCCAGGTTCCTAAAGTGGTGAGGTTGTCTCTTCTCCCATGGTTAGAAGGTGACTTTGGCTCATAGTGGGGCATCAAATCAAGACAACCTATGAGGGACAAACTGAAGATCATTAAATTGTGCCTCTTTTCCTGTCAGGTAATACCTTGCAAACCACCCTATTTGCTAATCCTTCCTTTCCTACCTGCTCAGCAGCACACTCAGGGCGACTTTGCTGGAAAAGAGCTCCTTTCAACCAGTTTTTTCTTTAAAGGAGGAGTGTGAGGTTGGATGTGTGCTCACATCAGATCATTTCCAGAAAGGCTGAGGAGCCTGTGCAGACAGCCTGGCAACTCATCTGATGGCATCAGGATGGGAAGGCAATGGGGAACAGAGCTGCTGTCCCCAAAGTAAAAGGAAAACAAGGCACTGAAGGGACAGAACCCTGCAGGAAGGCAGACTGCATCTGGTCCCATGGCATTTACCTGAGTTTATGAGTGATTTGAGCTTCAGAGGTGGTTTGAATGATAATTACCTGTCTTCAGCTGTCACCCAGGAGGTGTTTATTTGAAGAATTTTTGTGACCATAATACAGGACTTTGAGCTCTTTTTATTTCATTGATTTAGTGGATTTTCAGTCACTTCTTTTCATTCCTTTTCTAGGAGCAAGAGAAGTAATCTAAACCAGAGGCCTTCTACAGCACTAACCCTTTGCTGCATTTATGCAGATTTATTTTTTTTTTAAAACAAAGACTGAAGACTTAACATAGTCAGAGAATCAGCCAAAATTGGAACATTTGCCAGCTACCACTTCCACCATAAGAAGTAGCAGTCCTTCTTCAGATGACATTCCAGGACACTGAATTTGATGTTTTTTCTCCTATGTAGCCACTACTTCAGCAAAAGGAGGGGAAAGCATATTTATGATGGAGGATAAGTGAGAGAAGGGGGAACATTCAAGGGGACCAAGTGGTGGGAAGCTGGACCTACACAAGCTGAGCCTTGAAATTTTAAATTGCCCTTTTAGGACTAACAAATAGAGTGATAAAACAAAGGAACAAATGTACAGAGGGACAACAACTTCTCCATCACTGGAGAACCCCAGGCTGTCTGCTCCTTGAAGGGGAGGCTGCTGCTTAACCACAAGTCACAGGGCAGGATGCAGAAATTACTGGGTGAGTCTCTATGGCTCACACTCCATGGGAGGTCAGACTACATGATCATCAGGGTCCCTTCTGGCCCTAAAATCTATGAATCTATTGATGCTCTGAGGCTTAAAAAGCAGCAGCTGCTCCTATGCAGCACCTAGTTCTCATAAGCATTTGGAATAATGGATCCATATTGTGCCAATGCATACTAATGTTAATATACATTTGGAGCACACAATGTGATGGCTTTGGAGACACCCAGGTGTCAGATTGAATCAGTGTCAGTGACACACCGTACCAGGACTTCACGGCAGGTCCCTGTTGGTTTCTCCAGCGGGAAGCTTTCTCTTCTTTGAAATTATCATGTTTATCTCTTATGTTCCTCTGTTAAAAGTCTAAGTAAGTATTTGAGTGTTGGCACTGTTAATGGCACTGTTACTGCCT